>CM076086.1:20345362-20622862 GCA_038088235.1 Zacco platypus
TTTCTGTGATGGGTAGGTTTAGGGGTAGGGGTAGGGTAGGGGGACAGAATGTACAGTTTGTACAGTATAAAAACCATTACGCCTATGGAATGTCCCCATTAAACATGAAAACACAACGTGTGTGTGTGTGTGTGTGTGTGTGAAGGATGTTCTTCAGCTGCATTAGAACAAACACCTTCACTGTGTGTGTGAGTGCGTGGAAAATTGCACCCGGATGTTTCTGTGATCGGAACGAGGTGTGTGTGTGTGTGTGTGCACGCCACTGACCCTAATGATGACCATGTGATGAGGAACCTGCCGTGAATGAGAGTATTCTGTGACGGACACAGTTACGGATCAGGTGCTGCTAATTTATCCAGCCTGTGCTCAGAGAAACAGGTCACGGGGTCATGAGTGTGTGTGTGTGAGAGAGCGTTTGTGATGGGGTTAAAGGGATAGTTCATCACAAAGTCATCCTTCTGTCATCATTTACTCATCCTAAAGCATTAGACTGCACTGACTGCCATAATATTATATATATTTTTAATTATAGCTTTTGTTCTGCAGAAGAAAGAACTTCTTATTATATTTATAATAATTAAATACTTATATCTATAAGTATGTGTATATATATTATATATATCATTTATCAATTAAATATGTATAATAGTAGTAATAATAATAATAATAATAATAATAATTTATTTGAATATTAAATACAGTAAAAATAAATGCTATTTTAAATAATGACTTATAATAATTATAACAAAAATAAAATATAGGAATAGTTAATATATCCAAAAATTATTTAAATATTTAATATCTACAATAGTAATAATAATGAAATGCTATTTATATATATTAAATATATTTATAATAATTGCTATATATATATTAAATATGTGTAATAATAACAATAATAATAATAATAATAATAATAATAAAATATTATTATAATAAATAAATAATAATAAAAATAGTAATTAAATACATTAAATACAAATCATAGTAGTAATAATAATAATAGTAATAATATATTAATAGTTCATATATTAACTATTTGTGTATTATAATAATTAAATGGTTTATATATTAAATCTATATTAGTAATAATGATGATATATCAGTTTATATTAGGTTGTATCTTATTATTTATAATAATAAAATATTAAATACTAATTAAATATTTTAGTGGTTTATATATCAATTACAACAGTCAATATATAATTATAAATAATTATTTAATATGTAAATATTATACATTAAATATATTATTTATTTTTCATAATTATATATAATTTTAATTATAAGTAATAGTAATATTTGATAGAACAGTTCATTTATTAAATATATTAAAAAGTCTTTATTCATTAATCATCCTCTTTTTTGATGTGATTAAACAGAAGGAGTTTGTATTGAGAACATGATGGACACAAAGAAACAGATGAAGGAGTCAGCCGCAGGTTGTTAGTGTGGTGTTGAAGGTGTAACGGTGTGTTTTCTTGCGTGTGGTTGCTGGACCTGCGTCTGCTTGTCATCGCTTGCCAAAACACTGAAACAGATTCATCAAACTCACAGCGCTCAACATCCGTCTTGTGTTCACTCGTCTGTGGGCACAAATATTCAGCTTTACAGTAAGTGAATGGAGTGATATTTCAGAGATGGATTGCGTTTCCAGAGTTTATTGACTGCGGAGAGGTTATGGAGATACATTAGCAGAAGAGAAAACATGAGGAGATCGATCAGAGTTCATCTGACACGCAGAACGCCAACGAGGAAAAGGGCAAATGACAGAGAAAAACATGCTGTTCATCCACAGAACGTGATTCTTGTGTTTCTATAGCAGCTAAATATCATTAAACACTTCATTTACAGCATTTTACTTGGTGAAACAGGATATTCAAAAATTTTATTCATTCATGAGGCTTTTATTTAAAAAAGCGTCTCTTCTGCTCACCAAAGCTGCATTTATTTGATCAAAAATACAGTAAAAATAGTGAAATATTATTTCAATATAAATCATCTGTTCTCTATGTGAATTTATAGTACAGTGTAATTTATATCCAGTGATCAAAGCTGAATTTTCAGCATCATTACTCCAGTCTTCAGTGTCACATGATCCTTCAGAAATCATTCTGATATGATGATTTGATGCTCAAGAAACATTTATGATTATTATCAGTGTTGAAAACAGTTCATATTTGTGTGGAAACTGATACATTTTATTTTTCAGGATTCTTTGAATAGAAAGTTCAGCATTTGTTTGAAATTGAATCATTTTGTAACATTTTTGTAACTTTTGATCATTTCAGTGCGTCCTTGATGAATAAAAGTATCCAAAAAGTATTCATTTTTGTTTCCATTTGATGCCAAGCTGTTGAGCGGTGGTGTGTGTGTGTCTCGTCCTCCGTCACGCTGTGATCTGATAAGGTTTAGAGACGTAATGTTGGTAATGGAGTTGTGAGTTTGCTGGCGTGACAGTCTTGTGTTTTCTGATGGACTGTGACTGAATCCAGGTGTGAATCACTAGTTTTGATTCTTTGGCACTGATTCACCAGCTGCAGGTTCAGTGTTGAGAAACTAAAGCTTTTATTCGCTTTTGTAATGTTACAAAAGATTCTATTTCAAATAAATTCTGTTCTATTTAAGGACCAGCGAGAGTTTATTTGATGTCATAAATAGAATCGTTCGACCACACGAGTCACATGATGCTGTCTCTTTTTTTCTGTCAGGTGTGTTGAGGGTGGAGGGTCAGATGATCTGAGACGCTGTGAGCTGCTCAACACGTCCGCAGACAGACAGACAGACGCAGGTGAGAGTTCCTCCGTGAGGATTGATGAACGTCAGGACGAGGTCACGGGCTCTTTGTCCCAGAAATATCCGCCTGTCTGAGAAACCTGAGAGGCGCTTTGTTCCCCGTGAACCCGCTATATCATAAATTATATACATAATAAAATATACATATATGCATATATCAATACATTAAACATACATATATTTATTAATAATAAAATAATAATATCATAATATATCTATACAATTTAATTTGGTTATTTTTATATTATGATATTATTTTATTGTGTAGATATTTTATTTTTCTAATATCTATTTTTATAAGAAAAATAAAATATGTACATAATAAACTAATAACATAGAACAATATTATTTAAGAAAAAAATAATATATACATATATTTATAAGTTATTAAAAAATAATAATATAATTAACAATCTAATATAAATGTATGTAAATATCTATTTTAAAAATGAAAATACTATGAAATGATATATATATATATATATATATATATATATGTAATTTTATTATATAAACAAATAATATAAAAAGTAATATGAAAATAATAATAATAATTTAAAAAAAATTATTTATGATAAATTATATATATATATATATATATATATATATATATATATATATATATATATATATATATATATATAAACAAATTAAAGTTCAGTGTTTTTGTTTTCTGAAGCTCTTGAGTGTTTGTTGATCGTCTGGAGAGGGTTGTGTTGGAGGACAGACTCCGCTCTATATTTGGTTGTCGGAGCGTGTCTGATGCTCATACACCTGCTGTCGGCCTCAAACTGGTGGACCTTGATTGTGTTTGTGTGCTGACAGCAGAACACACACAGTACATGCCTGAACTCTCACACGCACACACACACACACACACACACACAAACCCTCTTACAGCTGATCAGCAGCACAATCACTAGAAGTGACGTGTAGTTTTGAATGTTAAAATACTTTATATTGATGATATATTCAAAATATGTTTATAAAATTATAAAATCATACAATAATGTTGCTCAATGATCTAACTGACTTTTTATTTTGCTGTCATGTGTCCTACACACAAGTATGAGAGTGTTAAGACAGTTCAGTATCAAAGAGCAACATCTGTTCATTTCTGTCAGTCACTTCCATCATTACAGCAAATCAACTGAATTAAACGAGTCTGAAGATGGCTGAAGAATAGTGAGAGAAAAATAAAATAAATATCATCTACTAATTATATATATATATATATATATATATATATATATATATATATAAGGGTGTGTGTGTGTATTTTTTATATTATTTATTTATTATTATTTTTTATTTTATTGTATTTTATTTATTATGTACATATTTTATGTATTTATATAATGTATTATGTTATTATATTATATAATTATTTTACACTACATATATGTATATATTTTTTATTTTATTATATTATTTTCATTATTTTAATATGTATGATTTATTTATTTATCATACATATACAATTAAAATTTTTATATTTAGTTTGTTATTATTTTATTATTTTTTAATTATATGTGTTATTTCACATACACACACACAATTTTATTTTTCATTATTTACTGTATATAACTATATTTTATTGTATTATGTATATATTTTATTTTATTACATTTTTAAATAATTTTATTTTTAGTATGTTTTTATTAATTACATACATACATAATTTTTATTTTATTTTTTCATTATTTAAATATAATTTATTTATATATCATATATATATACACATTTTATATATATATACATATATATAATTTTAATTTTATTATATTTTCCATTTTTATATATATATATATATATATATATATATATATATATATATATATATATAATTTTTTTTTCCATCTCTATTCCAGTCTCTTCTCTTCCTGTCTCAGTGTAATATGCAGATGTAACTGTGTAACTTTCGTCTTGATGTGTTTGTTTGAGTGTAACTTCTGACTCTCGTAGGGATTTAGTTTGGTCCAGTGACACAGAACTGACACACTTGACCTTTCACTGGTGATCAGTGTGTTTTATTGTGTTGTGTGAAGGTCACACACTCTCAGCCTGAGAGCAGACGTGTCGTATGTGTGGTAGACATCACAACGCTTGTGAGAAGATCCGTCTTTGTTTTTCCGATCCTTTTGTTTGTTCTCTCTTTGTGCACTTTCTTCTGGGTTTCTTTTATGTTTGCGTGTGTTCTGGCGTGGGCTGGGTTCGTTTGTGGGATTTTAATTGGCGAGCGGAGGCAGGTGGCGCCACCCGGTTGCTCAGAGCCTCGTTAGCGCAGCGCTGTGTGATCGCTTTGTCTCTACAGTGTGAATATGAACGCTGGTGCGTGAACTCTTGACCCCGTCCTTTCCTTCATAATCACCCAAACCCTCCACAGAAACCCTGGATCCAGACCAGACAAACATTATCATTCATTTTCCCCTGAAGTCAATTATAATGTTTTTTTAGTAGCTGTTATTTTAAGTTGTTTTAGTGGATAATTCTCTCTGACCCTGAGAATTGAACAGCCTGTTTTTGCTGCTGTACCTTTAAATCTTCTTCATGTTTGGACTCGTTTTTGGAGAGTTAAGTAAAATTTAGTGTGTTTTCATTGAATGTCAAACTCTCAGACGTCTTTCAGCTGCGGCTCTGTTGGCAGATTCATGTTATGAATTTTATTTTGATTCATTTCAAATGATTTGCTCATATAGTTGCTCATATATTATATAATTTAATTAATTTTAGTATAATTAAGATGCTATTATATTTTGTATTAATATTTTCATATTAGTTTTTATTTAATTTTAAATATTTAGTGATTTTTCATTTTTTGTTGTTTATTTTTTGTCTATACAATTTTTTAATTTAATTATTTCATTACATCAAGATAAACTAAAGGAAAATGAGAAATGTTGCCTTTGCAACTAGCTCAAATAAATTACGTTTTTTTATAATCTATATTTTGTATTAATATTTTGATCTAGCTATTATTTTTAGTTTCGTTGCCATTTTAATTTTAGTTAGAAATGTATTAATTTTGCTGTGATTTTGTAATTTTTATTAGTTTTTTTTAAAAATATATCTGTTGTTTTGATTATTATTTTTAGTTTTAGTTTATTTAAAATTAAATTTAAGTTTTTTTTATATTTGATTTTTTATTTCAGTTTTTTTATTTATTTCAAGTAACGCAAATGTCTTATGGTTTTAGTTTTAGTTAACTAGTAACCCTGATGAATAGAATAAAATAGAATAGAATAGAATAGAATAGAACATTATAGAATAGAATAGAGCATAATCAAATAGAATAGAATAGAACATTATAGAATAGAATAGAATAGAATAGAACACTGTAAGAGTGGCGCCAAGGCTCTGTGCATCTGAAGCACTCACACACACTCTCACACTCCCACACACACACACACATACACACACACACACTCTCACACACACACACACTCACTCACTCACTCACTCACACACACACTCTCACACACACTCTCACACACACACACACTCACTCACTCACTCACTCACTCACACACACACACACACACACACACACACACACGGAGTCTAATGTAATCAGGCAGGTGTGGGGGTCAGCGAGGGTTTATGGGTCGGGGTCGTGACCCCTGGTGTCGGTTCGGCTTTGTTGGACTGTCTTAATTAGAGTCTTTGGGTTCCATTGTGCACAGACACTTACAACAATCCCTTCATTAAACGCTCCTGTGAGTTTGGCAGGTTGGCCGCATGTTTTCGCACATTAATAATGGGGGAAAAAATGCTACAGGAATGTTGTGGGTTCAGTACATGTTAAGATCCATGTGCAACATCTGTGACGGGGTGAAGATGACAGAACCAATGTGTAAATATATATATATATATATATATATATGTGTGTATATGTATTATATAACTTATCAATGCATGTGCTGTATGTAGATAAACAAACAAAAAATGGTGGTAACTGTGTGTAATAACTGACTGAATTCTTGCACAAACGATCTGTTGATGCTGTGGCTGCAGTAACGTCTAGTTTTCAGTAACTTGGCGCTCTGTTGTCGCTGTTGGAGATCACGGTTCCATCATCAGAGCAGCTCTGGGTGCGCCAGTGTCGTTTCGCTGGATCATCACTCTGTCAGGTTCAGATGGTTGGATCATTTCAGTGTTTGTAAAGCAGGATGATACTGATATTCATCCCACAGTTCATTAGGTGTTCAAGCCTGCAGTGCTATTGCAGTGATTTTTTATTATTTTTCTTATGCTGTAAAACGAATTGTGCAGACCAAACCGTAAGTGCTAGAGCAGAGCTTCCCAAACTTAAGAGGGGTAATGCCCCCCAAAAACATTTCAAAAGCTCCACGACCCCGCCGTTAAAAAATATATACTGACATTTACCTACAAATACATGTATTAACAAGTTTGTAAGAATTTCATGTGAATTATGAGAACTATGATGTAAACATTCTTTACAAATAATTTAGATCCATAACACTAACCTTACATACTTTCAAAAAAATCTAATTTTAGAACAATTGTAATATTTTAATTATTTTAATATATTGATTTGGACAAGCTACGGCCCCCCTGCAATACCGCTACGGCCCACTGGGGGTCCACGGCCCACAGTTTAGGAAGCACTGATCTAGAGACTTCAAACTTAGCCAGGTGATAGGTCACAATTTGGGCAGAGGTTGAGAGAGTATGACCCAGATTAACCAATAGGTGGCGCTACAGTGATCAAAAACGTGAAATGGCTCATAACTCCTAGACAATCAAACTTGCGAACTAGTCCTAGGTTTTTCGCCTGATCGGAACCAAATCAGTGCAGTACAATTCTCTAGACTCTGTAGATCAATAATTATCAAAAAAAAATTGACCTTTACCCTTTGGCTAGCTATAACAGGATCGTTTACAAAATGGGCATGGGAAAATATATTCAAAATAATGATTCAAAAATATATTACTATTCATGAAAATAGTTGAGCACATGCAACATTGGATTCCAAACAAGCATGCAAACTTATACAGATCGGACCATAGGTGGCGCTATAACTTTTAAAAGGCTTTAAAAAACATATATTTCCTATGGTAAACTGCCTGTTTTGGCTGAAAATGGTCTTTTCCTTCTGTGGTTTAAGTGATTACATGCTTACTAAATAAAACGTAATATCATTTTACACATATGTGCTTAAATGCCTTAAATGCTTAAACCCTGATAAATACTGCTTATTGCTTTAATTAGAATTATTTTTATTCTTCAGCTGTGCTATTTTAGTATTATTAATATACTATTAAAATATTTATTATTATTTTAAATTATTTTATATATATTTTTCGTTTCCATTTTAAAGGTACACTTTTGGATGAAGTAATTTTGAACAAAAATACATAGCACAACTTTAATTTCAGTTTTAGTTTTTTTTTTGGCTTTTCTCATTTTTTTATTATTATTATTAATATTTTTTAATATATCCATTTAACTTTATTTTTATTTTACTTTTAGTAATTTTAGTACTCAAACATAAACTTAAACATATTTATTTATTTCAGTTAGTTGCCAAAGCAACATTTTCATTTATGACTTTCCAATTAAAGTGTGTGTATGTTTTATTATCATATTGAAGTAAAAAAAAATCCCCTTGACTTACATCACTTTTCAAAATCTAACCAACAGCAGTGATGTCATTGGGATATTTGCATACTGACTCATGATTGGTCGTTGATGGTAACATTTACACTTTAAAAATGGTGTCAAGCATTTCAACAAGAACTGAACTGAACTTCAAACTCCTACTCTAACTTCTACTGCACTGGAGCGAGAGGACGGGGTTCATGATTCTGTAACTGGAATCTGTTATTGATTAATAACTAATCTGAGTATTAGAGGAGCCTGAGTGATCCGTAATGCAGAGTGAGTAAGTGTTGAGTGAGTGTGAGGAGGGTGGAGGTGTCAGACGCGCCTCTGTACGGCCTGTGGTTTGAATCCACCCTCACATAAACTTTGTTTTTGTCCTGTCGCTGAATCAGGACGTCTGCTCACAGAAAGTGTCTTTATTCTGCTGTTTTTACCAGGTTTAAGGGGTGTTTTTAGACACGACATGGAGAAAAAACTGTGGTAAACTCACTCAATGCATGGCCTGTTGTGGTTATTGCTTTTATAAAGTGTCAAACAACGGCAATATGGTCAGTTTGTTCTAGTAATAACGAGAATGGTTGTTTTAGATCAGAGTGTGTCGTGTGATGTGCAGTTTCTATTTGAATAAACTCATAGTTTGATGATTTGCCCTTGATGATGGAACAGATGATGATGGATCACGACACAGTCGAAGGACGAATGTGTAAACCGGCCAGATTTAACCTCTGACCATCTGAAGCGTTTTAGATCAGGATATCTACAGGAACATCAATCTGTTGTAGATCCACTAATGTTTTCTTTTTCTCCGTCATACTGATTGTGTTGTTAATATTTTGCTTCACCTTTGAAATCTGTTTCATTTTTTCCAAAATTATGTTCGAAATTATTTCCAAATTCATTTTTTTCCGTCAAATTCTGACTGTTTTACATATTTCTGTTCTAATGGTCTAATTCAATTGAATGATCAAAAAGAATGTCTAATTAATCAAAGTCATAAAACTTTAACAATTTAATAATTTATTAATTTTAACAATGCTATGGCCCTATTATTCAATTCTGTGTTTTAATTTGGATTCTGGATTCTGTTTAAAGATTTAATGGTGTTAATCAAATGAAGGCATAAAAATGTAACAATTTATTTACTCTTTTAAAATGTAATCAAATTAAATCTAAGCAATTTCTTTTTGTGCAAACATAAATCTGCAAAACAGAGTTTTAGAACATAGATGGAAATTGTGAAATATTCCTTAAAAATACTTCCTATTAATCTCCTATTGTAATTATTATCGATTTGAGAAGTGCATTCTATTGTGTGTGTGTGTATGTGTACATATATATATATATATATATATATATATATATATATATATATATATATATATATATATATATATATAAAATCGTAAGACTAGATGAAATGGAGGTTTATGAATTCATACAGAAGCAGTGCCTGTTTCTCAGATATTGAGTTATGAGTTCTCATTAGTGCTCACACAAACACGAGCTGATGTCATTTACACAATCACACTTCTTAGTGAAGCACAGAAACTCATCAGTGAAAACACCTGTGGTCGTGACATACTTCACGTGAGTCGCTCCAGCTGAGACGTCTCATCTGTGTCCTTCACTTCCACTGGAGTGAGTCTGAGCTAGTTCGTTAGTTAACCAGTTCTTAGGTTTGAATCAGCCTCTTTTGGATTACAAGCTCAGATATTTACCGGCTAATTCACCAGTAGAACCCAAACACAGCTGAGCAAACACAGACACACACAGTCTAATGCTTGTTGTTATGAGCCGTGTTTGCTTTAGTAAGGTGATTTTACTACGGTGAAGCTTCTCAGGTGAGAGTTTACAGGTGTCGCTCGCGTCATGCCGTCTGCTGAATCCTCTCTGCGTTTTACAGCCTGCTTCTCACACTTATACACTAAATTTGGGGTCAGTAAGATGTAATGTTTTGAAAAGAGTCTTTTCTACTCATCAAGGCAGCATTTATTTGATCAAAAATACAGTAAAAATATTGAAATATTTTTGTAATTTGAAATGGCTGTTTTCAATGTCAATATATAGTAAAATATAATTTATATCCAGTGATCAAAGCTGAATTTTCAGCATCATTACTCCAGTCTTCAGTGTCACATGATCCTTCAGAAATCATTCTGATATGATGATTTGAACAGAAAAAGAATCTTTTGTAACATTTTAAATGTATGTAGTGTCACTTTTGATCAATTTAATGCTTCTTTTCTGAAAGAAAGTATTAATTATTTTGAGAAAAAAAAATTACTAACCCAAAGTTTTTTTTAATGGTAGTTCCATTATGCAAATATTTACGCATCAAAAAGTCATAAAGCTGTGTTTTTTCATTGTGTAAAAAAGTATAATACTCAGATATTGTTATTTGCAAGTTCCTTTAGCTGTTGTATGTCTGTTTTTGACATACAGAAAATCTTGAGGCATAGAAGCTTGCGTCCCCTGCCGTTGCTGTAATGAATCAATTCCCCCGTTGTTTTTCTTTTCTAAATTTCCTCTGGACAGTTTAGTGCTCTTGCAGCGGCACATTGACATCAGCGCTTTTCTAAAAACGCTCTAAAAACCTCTTTCTGAAAGAGTGAGAGGACGGATTATGCCTCTTTACCCAGCGTCCCCCGCATGATTCTTGCTGTGACGCTTTCTTAGTCCTCTTGAGAAGTTTTGTTTTGCCTTACCCAGCATTCCCGGTGAGTGACTTCAAAGCCTCTCTGATTGTCTCATGCTCCGTGGCAGCGCATTGTGCTGGATTTGCATATTCATGAGGATTGTCTTTCTCTCGCTCACCAGTGGCTCACAGTTGGGATGCTGGGAGTTTGAAAGCAGGACACCATGAGACCTGAAGAAACTCTCAGGAATTACAACAATTAGACGTTTAGGGTTTGTCTTTACTGAGGGAAGCTGAAGTGCGTTCGAGTTTGATTTTATGACAAAATGTACATTTTTTTTATCATGCACTGGTCAATTTTGAGATTTTGGACTGATCAGAATTTCATACTGTAGTGGGAAGAAACTACACTTTAACTGTTTATTGCACTTTAGCTATTTGAGACTAAGTTTCAATTTCTATAGATTTCTTTAAAGAGTTTTTTCTCCACTTCAGCAGCACTTACATACACCAAAACTTACAGATTTATTCCTGTCTATATTCTGAAGGTTTTTACTGAGGGGTTTGTTCATATTGTATAATTCACCTTATTTATACAACATTGTGTTACAAAAACATGGACGGAAACTAAAGGCATAAAATATTTGTCTCCTGCTTTAAATAAAATAAATTTTAAAATTGTTTACACACACACACACACACACACACATATATATATATATATATATATATATATATATATATATAATGTATTTCTTTAAATATCAAATGAGGCATTATGTAATCAAATATGCACTGAATTTATATTTGTATTTATTTTGTGTACAAACAAACACAAATGTATATATAAGTTTTTTGGTTAATTTTGTATATTATGTATTTTATTATTTATTTTGTACACACACACACACACACATCTTATTATATATAAAAAACTTTTTTTTATTTTATTTCAGCTTGTCTCCAAGTCAACATTTCTCTAGTTTAACTTGCGTACTAAAATACCAAAACATATATATATATATATATATATATATATACATATATTAAAAAACGAACAAACAACAATACTAAAATTTTAACTAAAATTAAGATTAAAACGTCATTTCCGTGATGCACTCCCTTCTGTCAAATCTTTAATTCTAATATGTCAACAACATAAAACAAGAATTTTGTGTGCATATTTAATTGCATTATGCATCATTTGCCTCATATTTAAACAAAAAAATTTCAGAAAACTTGTAATACAATAAAATGATTGCAATTCTTAATGTAATCAAACAACTGTGGAGGTATGGTGAGATCTATTAGTTATCTTTTTTACCTTATTCACCTTAAAATACTTAGTGATTAGTTTGAACCGTCAGGACACAGATAATCAATTTGTGGTGTTGTGTCTGAGAGAGGATGATCCGGAGATGCCGATGGTCTGATGGCGTGATCCGATTGGGTTTCCCACCTGCGTGCAGCTGTCGGCTCGTAGGAAGTGGAATGCGTTTCCCAGATTCCGTGACCGAACTCTCAACGGCTTCTCAAGACGACAGAAAATCCCCTGTTGAAATTTCACAGTGGTAGGGGTCAGCGACGCTGTCAGCCGCAACATCGCTCACGGCTCGCATTCCCTCAGCCGCTATTGTAATTCAAGAGTCCGTGCCATCACCGCCGCTGGTGCCCGCGTCCTTTGTTCCTCACTTGAGTTGTGAATTTTGCGGTTGTCTCACAGATTTTCCAGCAGCATGTGAGCGACAGAGACGTCTGGCCGTAAATCCACACAGATTCTGAATCGCTTGCCTTTTCTCATGCAAGTAAACGTTAGCTGGACCTTTTGTGTATTTGTTGGTTAATTATACTGTATTTTCGACAATAATAAAACCACTTAAACGGACAGTTCACCTAAAAATAATGCCGTTTACCTTATGATCCAGACTTCTGAACCACAGTATATGGTGCATCGAGATGTTTGACTTCAGAAGATGTTGAGATGTTGTGTTGAAAGAAATTAATAATTGTATTTGATGCATAAAACTGATGAAAAGTGATAGTAAAGACATTTATAAATCTTTACTTTTGAAATTTCTATTCATCAAAGAATCCTGAAAATAAAAAGGTGTGATGGTTTCCACACAAATATAAACTGTTTTCAACACTGATAATAATCATAAATGTTTTTTTAGCATCAAATCATCATATCAGAATGATTTCTGAAGGATCATGTGACACTGAAGACTGGAGTAATGATGCTGAAAATTCAGCTTTGATCACTGGATATAAATTACACTGTTCTATATATTCACATAGAAAACAGATGATTTAAATTATAAAAATATTTCACTGTTTTTACTGAATTTTTGATCAAATAAATAGTGAGCAGAAGAGACTTTCAATAACTTTCAGTTACATAAAAAAACAAATATCACGACTTCAAAATTGTACAGTTGCATTTAGTGAATTGGGTTGTCTTAACCCAGCAGATGGACAGTTTTAACCCAGCGGATGGGTAGTTGTAACCCAGCAGATGGACAGTTTTAACCCAGCGGATGGGTAGTTGTAACCCAGCAGATGGACAGTTTTATCCCAGCGGATGAGCAGTTTTAACCCAGCGGATGGGTTGTTTTAACCGAGTGAATTGGGTTGTTTTAACCCAGCGGATGGACACTTTTAACCCAGCAGATGGGTTGTTTTAACCCAGCGGATGGGTTGTTTTAACCTAGTGAAGTGGGTTGTTTTAACCCAGTGGATGGACACTTTTAACCCAGTGGATGGGTTGTTTTAACTGAGTGAATTGGGTTGTTTTAACCCAGCGGATGGACACTTTTAACCCAGTGGATGGGTTGTTTTAACCTAGTGAAGTGGGTTGTTTTAACCCAGCGGATGGACACTTTTAACCCAGTGGATGGGTTGTTTTAACCGAGTGAATTGGGTTGTTTTAACCTAGTGAAGTGGGTTGTTTTAACCCAGCGGATGGGCTGTTTTAACCTAGTGAAGTGGGTTGTTTTAACCCAGCGGATGGACACTTTTAACCCAGTGGATGGGTTGTTTTAACCTAGTGAAGTGGGTTGTTTTAACCCAGCGGATGGACACCTTTAACCCAGTGGATGGGTTGTTTTAACCTAGTGAAGTGGGTTGTTTTAACCCAGCGGATGGGCTGTTTTAACCTAGTGAAGTGGGTTGTTTTAACCCAGCAGATGGGCTGTTTTAACCTAGTGAAGTGGGTTGTTTTAACCCAGCGGATGGACACTTTTAACCCAGTGGATGGGTTGTTTTAACCGAGTGAATTGGGTTGTTTTAACCTAGTGAAGTGGGTTGTTTTAACCCAGTGGATGGGCTGTTTTAACCTAGTGAAGTGGGTTGTTTTAACCCAGCGGATGGACACTTTTAACCCAGTGGATGGGTTGTTTTAACCTAGTGAAGTGGGTTGTTTTAACCCAGCGGATGGACACCTTTAACCCAGTGGATGGGTTGTTTTAACCGAGTGAATTGGGTTGTTTTAACCTAGTGAAGTGGGTTGTTTTAACCCAGCAGATGGGCTGTTTTAACCTAGTGAAGTGGGTTGTTTTAACCCAGCGGATGGACACTTTTAACCCAGTGGATGGGTTGTTTTAACCGAGTGAATTGGGTTGTTTTAACCCAGCGGATGGACACTTTTAACCCAGTGGATGGGTTGTTTTAACCTAGTGAATTGGGTTGTTTTAACCCAGTGGATGGATACTTTTAACCCAGTGATTGGGTTAAATGTTTGACCCAACCTGCTGGGTAGTTTTATTTAACTCAACTATTGTTTAAACATTTCTGTATTTCTAAAGTTTAATGAATAATAACAAAACAATAAACATTTATTAAATTGCTTATAAATAAATGTTCACATTTTGATTATTATTGTTGCCTCCAGTAATTATGTGACTGATTTTTAATTTCCAACATATTTTGGGCTCAACGTTTGGACCAACATGAGGGAGAGAAAATTTGGGTGACATTTTATACCACCTTATTAGTCATTTTTGGAGCTTCAATGAAGACAGAATTGTTGGTTGCTGCAGGATTGTTCGCGGCTCATTATCCTCCGCAGTGATTCATATTTCAGGGCTGGTTTTGGGTGGAGTTTGTGTTGTGGAATCGGAGCATGCGGCCCCTCGCTTTCCCCCGGATGGCCCATTCTTCAGCGGGGCTCGAGCGGGCCTCACGCTGGGCGTTTGATAGAGCTCGCAGCGAGTGTGTGAGCGGGCCTGACCTACTCACAGCTCCAAACGCCCCAGCTTCCCGAGAGGTCGCCCCGATCGCATGTAATCACACCAAATGAGCGCTGACAGCACCAGTGCCGCAGTCACATCACTGCCGCCCCACTGAACTCTCTGTTCCTCCTGCTCTCACTTTCTCTTTGTTTTTAGCTCATCCACAAACATCCATTCACACACACACAATCACTCGCTGCAGAGAAATATTGAATATTGAAATATTGAAAAACTTGAATATTGAAAGTATATATATATATATATATATATATATATATATACTTTCAATATTCAAGTGCTCAGTGTCTTGTATGAAAAGTGTCCTGCATCCTGGTCCTTCTGGTCTGTAGATGTGGCTCAGGGATTCTTCTGAAAATGATGCATCTGATCTGCTGAAGTTCTTGCTCTGCGTTCTTGATGTGCTCTCAGTAATGGCTTGTATGTGCTGTAGTAATGAGGGCTGGTTCGGGTGAGATTATGGCGAGAGGAGGCGTGCCGCGGCCCGAGGTGAGTCCCGCCATCACCTGACGTGTCAATAGCTTTTGTCATGCGCTCTTTCTGCTCTGGTGTGTTTTCACTGGCTGCTTTGTGATCTTTATCCCACCCATAATGAGCTGTCAATCAACCGCCGGCACCCTAAAGGGGAAAGAAGGAAATGCTTAACCAACCCAGCAGGAACTAGTTTTTACAGCAGTCTAAGTGAGAATACGCGATGTGTAATTTGCTTTCATGTTTTAGATGTCAAACTACCTGGAGAAGCTTTCTGCAAACATTAGTTGCAATTTACACTCTAAAAATGCTGGGTTAAAAACAACCCTAGTTGGGTTGAAAAAGGACAAACCCAGTGGTTGAGTTAAACATTAAGCATGCCCATGCCTATTGTTTAAAAATGACTATATGTCTGGATTAAAATGAACCCAAAATAGTTTGGAAATTAAAAATCAGACACATAGTTACTAGAGGCAACAATAATAATCAAGGTGAACATTTATTAATAAGTACTTTAATAAATGTTTATTGTTTAATTTCATTAAACATGTAAATAAATGTTAATTTATTAAACATATTTTGGTTTCATATTAAGCAAGAAATACAGTCATTTTAAAACAATAGTGGAGTTAAATAAAACTATCCAGCAGGTTGGGTCAAACATTTAACCCAACCATTTGATTAAAACAACCAATTCACTGGGATAAAACAGCCCAATTTGCAGGGTCAAAACAACGCAATTCACTGGGTTAAAACAACCAATTCACTGGGTTAAAACAACCCAATTTGCTGGGTTAAAACATCCCAATTCACTGGGTTAAAACAGCCAATTTGCTGGGTTAAAACAACCTAATTTGCTGGGTTAAAACATCCCAATTCACTGGGTTAAAACAGCCAATTTGCTGGGTTAAAACAACCAAATCACTGGGTTAAAACAACCCAATTTACTGGGTTAAAACATCCCAATTCGCTGGGTTAAAACAACCAATTCGGTGGGTTAAAACAACCCAATTTGCTGGTTTAAAACAGCCCAATTTGCTGGGTTAAAACAACCAATTCAATGGGTTAAAACAACCCAATTTGCTGGGTTAAAACATCCCAATTCACTGGGTTAAAACAGCCAATTCGCTGGGTTAAAACAACCCAATTTGCTGGGTTAAAACAACCAATTCAGTGGGTTAAAACAACCCAATTTGCTGGGTTAAAACAGCCAATTCGCTGGGTTAAAACAGCCCAATTCGCAGGGTCAAAACGACCCAATTCGCAAATTCGCGGGGTCAAAACAACCCAGTTTTCTGGGTTAAAACAACTAATTCAGTGGGTTAAAACAACCCAATTTGCTGGGTTAAAACAGCCAATTCGCTGGGTTAAAACAACCCAATTTGCTGGGTTAAAACATCCCAATTCACTGGGTTAAAACAGCCAATTCGCTGGGTTAAAACAACCCAATTTGCTGGGTTAAAACAACCAATTCAGTGGGTTAAAACAACCCAATTTACCAGGTTAAAACAGCCGAGTCACTGGGTTTGTCCATTTTCAACCCAACTTGGGTTGTTTTTAACCCAGCATTTGTGTATAGGTTTTGAAGTCAATCATCACTAGCACTAGATAATGATGTGATCCAACCTCTTAGTATTGAAGTTCAATGTGTAACCCTTACAGAGACATACAAGCCTGATGAAAATGGTTTAAAACACTGTTGCAACTGCATAGCAACACCTGTGCAACTAACCAGAACACCCTCTGCACCCGCAACCCCCACTCACATTATTTTAATGAAATGAATACTAGCTAATAAATCAATCCAAGCAACTGTTGTTGGTTTGTCGGTGCAGCAGGAGTTCAGGCGCTCTGGTCACGTGACTCTCAGATCACGGGCGGCCCCGGGGCTGTTTTTGGGGGTCGCCCGCCGAGCCCGTCCCTCCCTCCCCTGGCCTCCTTTCAGCGGACGGCCCTCCCCTGTGCGTGAGGAGGGTCCGCCGGGGTCCCGGCTGAGCCGCAGAGATCAACTGCTGCTTTTATTGTCTCTCCACAAGGTGTCCGGAGCTGAGGGGCCGTCCCAAACGCAGGGAGGGAGAGAGTAACACCCTCTTTCTCTCTGCCCGTCACAGGCCGGCCGTCAGTGCGGAGTAACTGTGGAGGGAGCAGCGTGCGCGTGCGTGTGTTTCCATGCCCTGGTCGCGCGGGCAGGCGGCTCGAGTCTCAGGGATGGAGCTTCAGGTTCGGACGAGGACCCGCTGGATGCCACCGATGGTTCTGCTGGGAGTGATGTGTCTGTGCTCGTCCGCTCGGGGTGAGTACCAGTTGTGTTTATTGCCTGCTGTTGTTCACCTTCAGCTCTGCGACTGACCCCCCATCGCCGCACGTCATGTTTCATGTTTAGAATATTTGTCGGACGGGCGCCAGAAATGCAGTGCCAAATATGCACTGGGGAGAACTATAAAATACATTCCCTTTCAAATATGCGTGGCTCGTTACGCAGAATGTGTCCACAGAGTTTTAGGTTAAAATGAATGTGTGTGTGTGTGTGTTTTAGGAATCTGGAAAGTTTTTAATCTCCTGTTAAATTCAACAAATGAACATGCAAAGATACAAACAAGTAGTCTGGCAATTAATATAATGAGTAATCATGTATAATAATTGTGAAAGAATCAGAAAATACTGCTTGAAATAGTTTTAGGGAGTTTGTCGAAATGCAGGATGTCCAATTCATGTTGATTCATATTAAGAAGACATTTTTGTCTTTAGAAGCTGTTATTGAAATGTAAAAATTAGTCTATTTCATGGGTAGTCGATGCAAAACGTGTCATTGGAGTTTTAGGTCAAGCTATTAAGGCTAAAATGTTTATGCATGTGTGTATTTTAGATAACTGAGAGGTTTCTAATCACCTGTGAAAACAAATGAACTTTTAAAAGTACTGAGTCTGTCCATTAATATGATGATTAATCATGAATCATAAGGATGAAATAATCATAAAAATGCTGGTTGAAATAGTTTTAGGGAATTTGCCACACAGCAGTACATCAACTTCATGTTGAATATTTATTGAGGACGATTCATAAACTTTTATTATTAAGTAAAATTGACTTTCTGAGTCCATTTCGCTTGATTCTGGGTTAAAACAACCCAATTCGCTGGGTTAAAACAAACCAACCGTTAGGTTAAAACAGTCAGTTCGCTGGGTTTGTCCATTTTCAACCCAACTTGGGTTGATACAAAACGTGTCATTGGAGTTTTAGGTCAAGGTTTTTAGGTTAAAATGTTTATGCATGTGTGTATTTTAGATAACTGAGAGGTTTCTAATCACCTGTGAAAACAAATGAACTTTTAAAAGTACTGAGTCTGTCCATTAATATGATGATTAATCATGAATCATAAGGTTTTAGATAATAATGCTGTTTTAAGGCACCAATTTGTCGAATATACTACATGTAATTGAAGCTGTTGTTGGCGTGAGGTTGATGATGGAGCGGTGAATTGTGCTTTAGCATGTATGAAGTGGTGAAGCGGGATGACGTCCGTGTCGCTGCTTCTGGGTTTTTGCTGGTCGGTGAGGCATTTGGCGAAGTCTTTGAGATGTGGAGAAGTGATCTACTGTCAGACACTTGTTAAACACGCAGTTGGGCGTCAGGCTGTAAAATCAATTCCACTCTCACAGCCCACACACACACACACACAGAGACAAATACAGATGAACAAACACCCGCACACTCGCCCTCACCTAAAATAATTGAAACCCCTGTGTGTCACATTGAGGGTCAGAAATATCCCGCAGCTGGTGCACGTTCGCATTGGATTTACTGTTTCAGCTGCCGTCCGGCCCGACGCACAGTTAGGACTGAACTTCAGAAAGCTTCATGCATGTTGGTTGTTGTGTTTGTCTGTATCGATGATGGTTTTGTTACGTTTACGTTCATGCGGTCAGCAGGTGCTTCGACAAGAGCAAGAGCCACCAATATTCATAATATACAATGCCAGGTTTATTAAACAACTGGATAAGGAAAATAGATTATTATTACTGAAGTCAAGATGAAATCAGCACACATTCCTGCTTTTATTGTGTATGATTCATATTAATAAGTCAACTGTTTTTCTCTTTATAATTAAAATGTATAAATCAGTCAATTTCCGTTGCTTATTCAGCCAATTAATCACACTACATTTCACTCAGAAATATGTCACATTTATAGGAGTAAAATGGGTCGCAAACAGTTTTTATTTTATGCACTTTTTTTTATGGATTTAATGTGTCCTTGTGAATAAAAAGTATAAATATTTTTTTAATAAAAGACCTTGCTCCAAATCCTAGTGTATTACTCTATCCACAAAAATACGAACTGTTTTCAACACTGATAATAATCATAAATCATAAATAAATCATCATATCAGAATGATTTCTGAAGAATCATGTGACACTGAAGACTGGAGTAATGATGCTGAAAATTCAGCTTTGATCACTGGATATAAATTATATTTAGCAATATATTCACATAGAAAACTGCTATTTTACATTGAAATAATATTTCACTATTTTTACTGTATTTAGATCAAATAAATCAGTGCAGCCTTGGTGAGCAGAAGAGACTCTTTCAAAAATATGAACAAAACGTAATTATTCCAAACTTATGGCTGCCAGTGTATAAATGTACGTTTCAAATCCCATTGTATGTCTCACAAATATGTCACATTGTAAAAGTAAAATGGATGAATGCACTCATGTGTTAATTTCCACCTGTGCAGCAGAACATCTTTAGAAGAGCTTTAGCAGTTTCTTCAACTTCCTTCAGGGAATTTTTGACATTTCTATTTCTAAACAGCTCTGTTTAAGTGCTGCATGATTCAGCCGGTGTTGTGGTTGGTGTCTCGGAGTCGTCTGTGCACGTGCATTCCAGAGGGATTCTAATATCAGCGGCCGCGTGGAAACGTCCAACACGTTTGTGTTACACAGTAATCATGTGTTTAAATTATTTCATGCTCGGCAGACTGATAAGAGGAACAACCGGTGCCTTCAGAGTTTTATGGCAAGGTCAGTGTGGAGATAACAAACACATCTGCGCTTATGGAGGACCTTCATCTCATCTTCTCTTCCTTGAGAAGTGTTATTTGTCTGATAACTGAAACTGCGCTTCATCTCATACATCTCTATTAAAATACTCTTAAAGGGACAGTGCACCCAAAAAATTAAAATGTTGTCATTTACTCACTTTCAAGTTGTTACAAACCTATATGAGTTTTTTTTTCTTGTGTGGAACAAAAAAGAAGATATTTTGAAGAATGTTGGTTACCAAACAGTTGATGGTCCCCATTGACTTCCATAGTGTGGAAACAAATACTATGGAAGTCAATGGGGACCAACAAATGCTTAATTACCCACATGTTCCACACAAGAAATAAACTCATACAGGGTTATTTTTCTGACCCCATTGGCTGATATTTGTTCTTGTTTTAAGCACAAACTCTTTTAATATTTGATAAGTCATTTTTCTTAAGAAAGTGCACCCCCAAAAAATTTAAATTCTGTCTTCATTTACCCACCCTTGTTCCAAACCTGAGTTTCTTTCTTGTGTGGAACATAAAACAAGATATTTTGAAGAATGTTGGTTACCAAATAGTTGATGGTCCCCATTGACTTCCATAGTATGGAAACAAATACTATGGATGTCAATGGGGACCAACACATGCTTAATTACCCACATTCATTAATGTTCCACATAAGAAAGAAACTCATACAGGGTTATTTTTCTGACCCCATTGGCTGATATTTGTTCTTGTTTTAAGCACAAACTCTTTTAATATTTGAAAAGTAATTTTGCATGTCAAGTAAATGTATCTTGATTAAAGAGTGTTTAGATATGTGTACTGGATCTTTGTGCGGTGTATATATAAGGCTGGTGGTGTCAGTTTTGTCCACCTGGACGTGAGCAGGTGCTGCTGGTCTCTGTGAAGTGTTCTGGCTCTTGATAAGATGAAAACATGAGTCAAGGACAGACTGGAGTGGGAGAGAAGCGCTGCTTTATGGTTGTGTAGACTCAGCAGAGCTTCACGGTTCCTCCCGCACATGAGTCATCCAGGAGTTTCTCTGTTCCCCCGCAGACGAGGCGCTCGTGTGGGCAGGTGGAGGATCACGCTTTCAGTTCAATCGTTTCTGGGGTGTTTGTGGGTGAAATTCCCACAGGATCGCCTGGAGTGACACAGGCAGTGTTCCCAGGAGTGTGTGTGTGCTGGTGTGCCTCCATTGTGGCGATCAAATGGATTAATAAACATAATAAATGATGCCTATTTGAACACAAAAATGCAGAGAGTGTTCTGATGAGTTGGTTTAGGGTTAGGGTAGAATAAAGTTTCTACAGTTTAAAAACCATTATGTCTATGGAGAGACGCCATGAAGATATGTGTGTGTGTGTTTCTATGTGTGAGTGTGTGTGTGTGTTTGAGAGACTGTGTGTATGATTGTGTGTGATTTGTTAATTTTTTGTGTTTGAGAGTGTGTGTGAAAGAGCGTGTGTGTGTGAGAGAGAGAGAGTGTGTGTGTGTGAGTGTGTGTGTGAGAGAGATAGAGAGTGTGTGTGTGTGTGTGTGTGTGTGTGTGTGTGTGTGTGTGTGATTTTGTGTGTGAGTGTGTGTTTGAGTATGTGTGATTTTTTTGTGTGTTTGAGAGTGTGTGTGTGTGTTTGAGAGACCGTGTGTATGATTGTGTGTGATTTGTTAATTTTTTGTGTTTGAGAGTGTGTGAAAGACCGTGTGTGTGTGAGAGCGAGAGAGTGTGTGTGTGTGAGTGTGTGTGTGTGAGAGAGAGAGTGTGTGTGTGTGTGTGTGTGTGATTTTGTGTGTGAGTGTGTGTGTGTTTGAGTATGTGTGATTTTTTTGTGTGTTTGAGAGTGTGTGTGAAAAAGCGTGTGTGTGTGTGTGTGAGAGAGAGAGTGTGTGTGTGAATGTGTGTGTGTGTGTGTGTGTGATTTTGTGTGTGTGAATGTGTGTTTGAGTGTGTGTGTGTGTGTGTGTGATTTTGTGTGTGTGTGTGATTACAATCCTTAATCAATTATTCAATTAAAATCAGTAAGGATTTTTTCAATTTGATGGAATTTCACTATTAATTAAATTGCATAAATTGCTCAACAAAAAAAAACTGTCAAACCACTTTATTTTCTCATTATGGAGACGGCGTTCTTCCTTCATAAATAACTCCTAGAATGTACTGTGATGAGGTAAATGAAAAATAACATGATGATTTTCTGCTCAAGAAACATTTATGATTATTATCAGTATTGAAAACAGTCGGGATTCTGATGGAAACTGATTCTGTGCACAGCAGAACATCTGCTAGTGTTTAGATTGCTTTAGATACTTCTTCAGGGGATTTTTATAAAAAATATTTATGAAGAGACCAACTACATTAATCAACATTCACTACAATGTTGAATACATTGAATACATTGAATACATCAATACATATAAATGTAAGTTTCAAATATGTATTCTTGTTTCAGCACTGCAACTCAAACTCTCACATATGAACTGTACTGTACGAGAGTCGAGTCTTGTCATGAAGATCCTGATATCAATGTTGAGGTCTGATCTCAGTTGACTGGGTTTGAGCTCTTATTCCACTGCTGCTGTTTTCAAGGTTACAGAGTTCCTGCCAAATATGACTGTATTAGAGTTCTCAGGAACATGTGGTTTCACTCCCTTTTCTTTGGCAATTAAACACGTTTAAGACTCACTCTGTTTCTCTATCACTATATTGTTTCATGAACAAAATCAAGGACGCATTAAATTGATCAAAAGTGACAGTAAAGATATTTATAATGTCATAAAAGATTCTGTTTTTTTGCTGTTCTTTTGAACTTTCTATTAATCAAAGAATCATTTAATCAAGAATTCTTCAACTTTTTCAACACTGATAATAATCATAAATGTTTCTTGAGCATCAAATCATCATATCAGAATGAATTCAGAATTCAGAACTTCATGATTCTGAAGGATCATGTGACACTGAAGACTGGAGTAATGATGCTGAAAATTCAGCTTTGATCACTGGACATAAATTGCACTGTACTATATATTCACATAGAAAATAGTTGATTTATAGTATAATAATATTTCACTATTTTTTACTGTAGTTTTGATCAAATAAATGCAGCTTTGGAGAGCAGAAGAGACGCTTTCACAGACATTAAAATATCTCATCTACTCCAAACTTTTGTATATACTCTATATGTAAAGGTATTATATATCTACATATGTAACTTGTGATTGAACACTGAATGGCTAGTGATATGTAAATGTAGCCAGGTATATATTTATGAGCTCACTGAGTTCATTGGGTTAAAACAACCAATTCACTGGGTTAAAACGACCCAATTTGCTGGGTTAAAACGACTCAATTTGCTTGGTTAAATCAACCCAATTCGCTGAGTTAAAACGACTCAATTAACTGGGTTAAAACAACCCAATTCACTAGATTAAAACAGCCAAATTTGCTTGGTTAAATCAACCCAATTCGCTGAGTTAAAACGACTCAATTAACTGGGTTAAAACGACTCAATTCACTGGGTTAAAACAACCCAATTCACTGGATTAAAATGACTCAATTTGCTGGTTTAAATCAACCCAATTCACTGGGTTAAAACAACCCAATTCACTGGGTTAAAACTACCCAATTCACTGGGTTAAAATGACTCAATTTGCTGGGTTAAAACAACCCAATTCACTGGGTTAAAACAACTCAATTCACTGGGTTAAAACAACCCAATTTACTGGGTTAAAACAACCCAATTCACTGGGTTAAAATGACTCAATTTGCTGGGTTAAAACAACCCAATTCACTGGGTTAAAACAACTCAATTCACTGGGTTAAAACTACCCAATTCACTGGGTTAAAATGACTCAATTTGCTGGGTTAAAACAACCCAATTCACTGGGTTAAAACAACTCAATTCACTGGGTTAAAACTACCCAATTCACTGGGTTAAAATGACTCAATTTGCTGGGTTAAAACAACCCAATTCACTGGGTTAAAACAACTCAATTCACTGGGTTAAAACAACCCAATTTACTGGGTTAAAACAACCCAATTCACTGGGTTAAAATGACTCAATTTGCTGGGTTAAAACAACCCAATTCACTGGGTTAAAACAACTCAATTCACTGGGTTAAAACTACCCAATTCACTGGGTTAAAATGACTCAATTTGCTGGGTTAAAACAACCCAATTCACTGGGTTAAAACAACTCAATTCACTGGGTTAAAACAACTCAATTCACTGGGTTAAAATGACTCAATTTGCAGGGTTAAAACAACCCAATTTGCTGGGTTAACAACCCAATCACTGGGTTTGTCCATTTTCTCCCATTATCATTTTTTTAGTCACATTTAAGCTGGGAAATTGTTCTGCATCATATGAGCCTGTAAATGAATAAATCACAACAACAAAAGGCTCCAGACGTAATAGCCGCGACTTTAGCACACTTGAGTCGTGTTTGCTTTTGTCACATTCCTCTAATTCAACACATGAGCAGCCGGCGCGTCAGCGCTCCTCCTTCACAGACGAGCTTCCGTAACCAATCTGAGCAGCGCGGGGAAACCGACGGCTTCCTGACAGGATACGGATCAGATTCCTGCAAACAGAACCTGATCCGCAGTCCGATGTCGGGCTGCGGCGGCGGCCCCCGCACGGCCTGCACCTGTGGCCCCCGGACCCCGGGGACTGATGCTCGGACTCCTCAAAGAGACTCTGTTCTTGACTGGACGAGGTCAGAGAGATTCTGCCCTGTGTTCAGTTCCAGAGAGTGGGATGCACTGTATCTGTCTTCATTTCGGCCTTGAACAACATTTGTAGTCATGAATCGGCTCCGTTCAGTTCGTGAGTGTGAGTCGAGTTGGCCACAACAGGGAGTTGAATTGTAATTTGCTAAGAAGGTCAGAAAAGATCATGAAATCGAATTTGATTTCAGCTGTTTGTGTGAATGTGAGTTTTGATGGTTGTAGGGAAACATCGGAGGGCGGCGTGAGTGAGAAGGCGACGGAGACTGAAGCGCTGGGGTAATAATAGTTTGGCGAGAAGCACCGGACAGTGACGCTGGCACACGCTCACATGACGGAGCCGAGCAGCTGCGGACACTGGCTTTATCCGGGGTCCCTGCGGCCCTGTGTGTGTGGGACCCACGGCCGATGGCTCTCTGTGTGTCTAAACATGGTGTGGAACAGCACGAGGTTTGATGAGCTGCTGCGTCACACGCTTTTGTTCAGCAGCGCAGTGACGGTTCTCTCTGACCCGGGCCGGTTTCAGTCAAGAGTCTCTCAGGACTATATGAGTTCATAAACAGCAGTTTTACATCAGTTAGTTACATGCAGTCCCCTTTCATTTTCCTCTTGACCACAGATGTCACTAAATCTCAACACATTTATTGAATGGTTCTGCTCATATTAATCATGATCAATCTATTCTGTTCTATTCATTTGCATTCAATTTTTCATTGGATAATAGTTATTTATTACTATTATGTGCTTGTTAATGGAGGTTTGTGAACAATAATTTATTTAGATTTGTAGATAAAAAATATTGTTTTTATTTTGAAGTGAAAAAGAATAAGAAAAAAAGAAAAGAAGTAGTTCCTTAGGTTAAGAACTGTCTGCTATTTTTATTTTATTTTATTTTTCATTATTTCATTTCATTATTTCATCATTTCAATTCAATTTCAAACATTTTTCATTTCTTTTCATTTCATTTAATTATTTTATTTTATTATTTTATTTTATTTTTCATGACTTCATTTCATTATTTCATCATTTCAATTCATTTTTCTTTTCATTTCATTTCATTTCATATTTTATTTTTTATTAATTAATTAATTAATTTGATTTGATTTGATTTTTATATTTTATTTATTTTTTAATTATTAATTAATTTTATTATATTTGAAGTTAATTTAATTTTTAATTTTGATATTTTCTATATTTTATTTTTTATTATTTTATGCGTTGGCTTTATAGATTGAAAATTGAAAGATGCTAATTGGGTTTTTTTTCTTATTGCAAAAGGTTTCTCTATAATTTAAAGAATTTTATATATATATAAATATTATAATAATTATTATTGTCAGTTCTTGAATTGCTGAAACTCAAGTGTTGCTCTCCTGTTTTTCCTTGTTTCCTTGTGTCTCCTCATCGAGCTGCTGGAGCGTGTAACTCCCTGATCCAGTTAAAGCTCGTCAGTGTTTAGGTGGCGTGGTGAACGGGCACGTGACCCGCCGAACCTCCCCACGGGTCCGTTTTAATTGCATTGATGATTTTACTGCAGAAGTTGTCGAGACTCTGCTGTGCGTCAGATCTGAACACGACACGTTTGATTGCACAGATGATTTATTATTACTCAAAATGATAGACAAAAATAAACAGGGTAAATTAATCGTCTTTCTGCCTGGAACTTATGAAAGAGTTACTATAAAAACGCATCAATAATGCTGAACTTCTCATGTTTGCATGTTTTGTCATGTGATTTGGGTCAGATGAAGGCTTGATTTATTAAATATTTATCTGATTTGATGTTTTCAGATTAGGCTGTAAGGTACAGAAAATGATATCGCAATATTTTCAAAGATTTTGCCAGTAGCAATATTAGACTATTAGCTTCTGTGCAGGTTTGGGACAGCTGAATATTCTTATGGTTAGTTTATAATTAACTGTTATAAATGAACTTTTCCCATTAACGCACAATGTTTGCCACCTTTAATTGATTTCCAGGACATTTTTATAATTTATAAGTTAATTTTAAAATGTATGCATCATCTTTTATATCAAATTCCTATATTTAATCAATAAATTCAGTTAGAATAAAAAGACAATAAAGTAAGTTACCAATCAAATTAAATCAGTATCAACAAAATCCATCATTGCACTGCAGAAGCTGCAATTTACAGTAGATGTTTTTACACTGAAATCACAATTGCATTAATAATGCTGTGAGATTAATGTTTTAAATATTGAAATATGAATGAAACACTTTAGTTATAACTTTAAAACCAGCCGTAGGAGGCGATAATTCACCGTCTTAATGAGTCATTGAATCATTCATTCAACCGATTTGTTCAAATTGCTGAATCATTCAGGAACGAAGCAAATGACTGTCTTTATGAATAAATCATTGCTGAAATAGAGAAAAAACAGACAATTTTGATAGTACTGTGTCTAAAATGTAACTACAATATTAATTCTTGTTTAATGAACTGTTGTATAAAATCAATATCACATTTGCAATCGTGCTGATATTTGAACTCTTGTCCGTGTGATATTTGCTTAACTATTGAAATATGAGTCAAAAACTGGCATTTTTGCCTTCATAAAGGATTTGAGGGTCATTGTAGTAGACTGCATCACAGTGAAAGTGTGCACTATCAAGGGCGGTTTTGTGTGTGTTTTGGAACGTGAGACTCTTACAGCTTCCACATTGTTAAAACAACATTTATGATATTAGATGACACACATCACAGCCCTGTTGAGATGGGTGCCGTGCTCTCAGCTCAGAGCGCTCCTGCGGGTCAGACTGAGAGTCCGTGTGATGGATGAAGCGTCCTGACTCCTGTGTGAACTCACTGAGGTCAGAGATCTGTGTGTCCTCTTGATTTACTCCCTACACCTGGAGAACTGAACAACCTGATCCTCTCTCTGCTCTAGTCATTATATATATATATATATATATATATATATGTGTGTGTGTGTGTGTGTGTGTGTGTGTAAATATATATATATATATATATATAATATTGTAGTTTATTTATTTATTTATTAATTTTTTGCTGTGGCTCTGCAGTTTGGGGAAAAATATTTTTTCTTTAATATTATTATTATTATTATTATTGGTAAATATTTTATATTCATTATTTTTATAAACTTTTAAAATTCTAAAAATGCAAAAACTTTCTTTACACACACACACACTGTATAATATATATATATATATATATATATATATATATATATATATATAAGTATATTATTTATTTTTTGCAATGGCTGTGCAGTTTGGGGAAAAACAATTTTCTATAAATTCTGAAAATGCAAAAACATATTATATTTATCTTAAAAATATACTATTATTATTATTATTATTACTCTGCCATCGGTAGATATTTTATATACATTATTTTTATGTACTTTTTTATTAACTCTTATTTGGTTTGGCTCTGCAGGGAAAATACTTTTATGTATTTATGTATTATTGTTGTATTATTATTATTATTATTATTATTTTATTATGTATTTAAGAACAATTAATAATTTTGTTTTTAAATTAAAAACAAGAAGATTTCTTTATAATTTATATCTCTGCGGATTAATAAATCCATGTTTCCTCTGACTTTTACTGTGGTGTACATGAATATAATTTATCGCAGGAATCTGTTTCACGAACTGTGAGGATAAATGTTGATTTGGGCAGCAGAAAATGATACGGCTGAGGCAGAGGCCCGAACGTCTAAATCCAGAGAAAATGAAAGCAGTGTTTCACAGCTGACCTCCACAGATCTGCGTCCGGCGCTGGTTTGTTCAGCTTAAACACTTTGAGTTCTTTAAATTTAAGAGTCAGTGACACAAACCTCCTGTTTCTGCTGATTTGAGCTCTTTATAGAGAGAGAGAGAGAGAGAGAGAGAGTGTGTGTGTGTGTGTGTGTGTGTGTGTGTGGTAGTCTCAGGTTTCTGTGACCTTGCCGGTTCATCATCACTGATCTGTGTTTGTTGCTTTAGTGTGATTGACTGAGCTGATGGACTGAAGCTGTAGTTTCTGAATATTCAAACTGAAGCACCGCTGCAGTCGGGTTACATCTCGTTTTGTGAGAAAGAAAGAAAGAAAGAAAGAAAGAAAGACTGTGTCTCTGCTTTGTTGATGTGACGAATGACCTTCAAAAGGACACAAACACTGTTATTATTAAAAATCACTCTCTGTTCTTCACTTTTACGTGCTGTTTATCCGCCTGATGAGTGATAGTGCTGAAGTGTTTACATCTGAGCTTCATACACAGAAAAGAGCGATATGTGTGCTTATATTATATATTATTGCACAACTCTATAGATAATATTGGATTTATATACTATATATCAGATATATATACTGCTTGATTGTCTAAATTGTCTCAACATGTAAGTATATTATTGCACAGCTCTATATATAAAGTCACGTAAAGCAATAAATACTAGCAAATCTCAACTGCATTATTGTTTGAATCATCTCAAAATGTAAGTATATTATCGTCTCTGCGAGCTACAAGGTTGTTAATCGATGGCGTTTGCTTCTGTTGAAGCTGTTAGCTTGCATACATTGTTTTTAAAATTACCATGTTTGGAGACAAACTACATTACCCATGATGCTGTACAGAAAATTCCACCAATCAGAGAGTCGGAACAAGCAAACTGCACCAATAGAGCTCCGCCCACTCCCACAAAGCACTGCGAATGACGTGATATTTTGCTATAAACTTAAAATATATTGTTTCTGTAGATATAATCAACATTTTTAAACGTGTAGTTTTACATTTCGCCATCGTTTTTAATTCAGTTATGCTGTTCGCAAAGCTTCATGGAATTCTTTCCCTCACTAAAGCCATTAAGTTCACAGTATCTTTGTCTTTTTGTTGAAATACTTTTTTGCTTCAACTCAAAGTTTGTAATGTTGTGATTCAGCTGGAAGCGGATTGGTTTGGGTCATGGCTTTTTAAAATCTGCATGGGAGAAATTAATATTCCGTAAACAACATTGCTGAAAAAGTGCGCTCTGTTTTTCTGAATCTCTAAATATGTGTTCATTGTCAAACTCCAAAATACATTTATTTTAATTATTTAAAAAAGCCATTATTTTGTAATGAAAAAGTTGGTAATTGTATTTTAACAAAATATTTTAGTTGATCTTGTATATTTTTTGATTAGATCACATAACATTTTAAGATGTCTTATGGTCATGTTACCTATGAGGCATGTTGTCACATTTCTCCTCCTTTCTTTCAAGGTAAATAAAGAAAAAAACAAACACTGTAATAACAAGACAAGACCACAGAATTGTGCTAGACGTGTGAAATTAAAGTGTTAGTTCACCCAAAACTGAGATTTCAGTCATTAATTCCTCTCCACCCGTAAAATCTTCGTTCATCTTCAGAACACAAATGAAGATATTTTTGATGAAATCTGATGGTTCAGTGAGTCTCTATTGACAGCAAGATAATGAACACTTTCAACTAAAACATATTTAAAACAATTCATGTGACTACAGTTGTTCAACCTTAGTGACGAGAATACTTTTTGTGTGCCAAAAAAACAAAATAATGACTTTTCAACAATATCTAGTGAATCAAAACACTGATTCATGAAGCTTTACGAATCTTTTGAGTCGAATCAGTGTTTCGCAGCGTGCATGAAACTGCCAAAGTCACGTGATTTCAGTAAATGAGGCTTCGTTACGTCATAACTGTGTTGAAACATTTAGAAATTTCAATAGTTCACGTGACTTTGGCAGTTGATTCACACTCTGAAGCACTGATTCAAAACAAATAATTCGTAAAGCGAGGGATTTTGTGATATTTACTAGCAATTGTAGAAATGGTTTCAAAGTAAATTCTTTAGTATTTTTTCTTCAGCGTATGATAATGTTGGTTTTCTGTAGTGAAATCTGAACCCCGTCGAGCCGCGGTGATTTCTGACTCTGATGAAGCGTCTCTGGTCATGATCGGTACTGGCGACATGAGTCTGTCTCAGAGACTCGTGGGTATTTGTGATAATCTTGTCAAGGCCGAGAGCATCTGTGGCTTTATCTTCTTGGCAGCTGTGATATCAGAGCGGGACGAGCTGTTCTTCACACACACACACACAGCTCTCATGTGTATTTGAAGAGTCACTCATCAAGTCTGTTTAGCACTTTAGAATGAAATTAATCATTAGTAATAAAGTATAACCCTCAGTAACTAATGAAATCTGCTTCTGTAGAAGTTTATTTCAGCTTCATTATGAAAATATTGTGTTTAATTCCTGGTGAAGAACTACACTACTGAATCCTGAAGTTCGTTTTATCTCCGTTGAAAAACACTTAAATAATCTGTTGTACACTGTAAAAACAAATCAGACATTGTATCATGATTGTATCACTTGAAACTAGTAATATCTTTGAATCTGTGTCTCTGCAGCGAACGTGCTGGACACCATGTTACAGAGGAATTCTGGGAAGGTGACGGCGGGCGGCAGTAAAGAGAGCAGCGGCAGCGCGGCACCTGCGATTCCAGAGAGGATGTTATTGTGTCACTGTTACCATCACTGTCCTGAAGACTCCACCAACAACACCTGCAGGTACAGCACTCTTTACCACGGTAACAGCAGCCGCAGGTGTGTGGATGTGTGTTACGTGTCTTGTGGGTCAAAGAGAACTGCTGAGCCTTAACTTCATTCAAACCAACATTTAATATCCAATCCACGTGGTAAACAGTCCAAGAGAGTAAATCCACACAAAACATCCAAAAACAATACAACGATCGACAGGGGTAAGACAGAAACAGAGGGATTAACACTTGGAAATAAAGGGGTCACATGACGCTGATTAAAGACATACACCTGAAAACAATAAAACAATGAAGATGAGTGAGTGACGGGAAGAAATGAAAACAAAGAGCACATGTGAAACAACAAAAACAATCCAGGACAGAAAGACATGTAACAATATGAGCACCTGAACATGAAAAATAAAACATAACAGGATGATTTACAGCATAAACAATATGCATTATTATTATTATTATTATTTTGAAATTAAATAAATAAATCTATTTATTTATTTAATAATATTTATAAACAAATTATTTCTTTTATTAGTTTATTTTATTAATGTATATATATATATATTTTTACATTTTATATATATTATTATAATTATTTTAGATAATGTGTATATACATATTTATCATTATTTTATGTATACATATATATATATATATATATATATATACAAATTATTATTATCATATATAGAATATTTATTATTTTTGATTGATTGGTTGATTTTTTTATAATATGTATATACAAATATATTTATATTATTTATTAGTTATTTATATGCATATATAATATATAATTTGTAGTAGTAGTATAGTACTATACTAGAGGTCAGAGTCTGTAGGTTTAGTTTACCCAGTGTTCATCATAACACACATGATGGTGATGATGATGATGATGATGCAGGACTGATGGTTACTGCTTCACTATGGTGGAGGAAGAGGAGGGGGGCCCTCCAGTGCTCACGTCCGGCTGTCTGGGTTCAGTGGGCTCAGAGTTTCAGTGCAGGGTGAGTGTCTGTGTGTCCGTCTGCATCTCTCTGTCTGTCTGCATCTGTGTAAATCTGTCTGTCTGTCCGTCTGTCTGTCTGTCTGTCTGTTCATCTGCATCTGTGTAAATCTGTCTGTCTGTCCGTCTGTCTGTCTGTCTGTCTGTTCATCTGCATCTGTGTAAATCTGTCTGTCTGTCTGTTCATCTGCATCTGTGTAAATCTGTCTGTCTGTCTGTCTGTCCGTCTGTCTGTCTGTCTGTCTGTTCATCTGCATCTGTGTACGTCTGTCTGTCCGTCTGTCTGTCTGTCTGTTCGTCTGCATCTGTGTAAATCTGTCTGTCTGTCCGTCTGTCTGTCTGTCTGTCTGTTCATCTGCATCTGTGTAAATCTGTCTGTCTGTCCGTCTGTCTGTCTGTCTGTCTGTTCATCTGCATCTGTGTAAATCTGTCTGTCTGTCTGTTCATCTGCATCTGTGTAAATCTGTCTGTCTGTCTGTCTGTCCGTCTGTCTGTCTGTCTGTCTGTTCATCTGCATCTGTGTACGTCTGTCTGTCCGTCTGTCTGTCTGTCTGTTCGTCTGCATCTGTGTAAATCTGGCTGTCTGTCCGTCTGTCTGTCTGTTCGTCTGCATCTGTGTAAATCTGTCTGTCCGTCTGTCTGTCTGTCTGTTCATCTGCATCTGTGTACATCTGTCTGTCTGTCTGTTCGTCTGCATCTGTGTACGTCCGTCCGTCTGTCTGTCTGTCTGTATCTGTGTACATCTGTCTGTCCGTCCGTCTGTCTGTCCGTCCGTCCGTCTGTCTGTCTGTCTGTATCTGTGTACATCTGTCTGTCCGTCTGTCTGTCTGTCCGTCTGTCTGTCTGTTTGCATCTGTGTACATCTGTCTGTCTGTCTGTCTGTCTGTCTGTTCGTCTGCATCTGTGCACGTCTGTCTGTATCTGTGTACATCTGTCTGTCTGTCCATCTGTCTGTCTGTTCGTCTGCATCTGTGTACGTCTGTTTGTCTGCATCTGTCTGTCTGTCCATCTGGATCTGTATCCGTCTGTCTGCTGCTCTTATGAACATGTACTCTTCGCATCAGGACACTGGGAACGCTCGTCTGAGGAGGATCCTGGAATGCTGCACAGATCAGGATTACTGTAACCGGGATCTCCGCCCGACGCTGCCTCCGCTCAAGAGACCCGGTGAGAGAGGGAAAAAATCTATGATAAATCTTGTGTATGCATATGAATTCCTCATTATTTTTTGAGAGAACTTCCAGAGTCCAGTCAAAGAAGAAGCTTAAATATAAGAGTTTTCATTCACATATTTCAAATGCAACATCATTCCCAGACTAATGTTTGTGTTGTTTGAGAGAGATTGCAGCACTAGGAGGTTGCAGAAGGGTTGCTAGGGAGATCAGGGTGGTTGCTTTCATTACTTTACTATTATTCTAATGTGCAGAAAATAGTTGGATGAAGAATAAGGACATGTTTATTAAAGTAATGTAATATGACCATCAGCTTTACGCTATCATGTTAGCTCAGTTTTTTGTAAGCTGCATCATACAGTTGTACATCAGACACAGTGCATGCGAATATTATATGATCAGAAGATATCTCTCTCTCTCTCACACACACACACACTGGTGTTTCTGGGCTGATGGTTTTTGACAGGTTAAACTGTTACAAACCGCAGCTTTTGGGCTGCAGGGGCTGCTGGGATTGAGCGTGTTCCCTACCGCTCTAATGAAAAGGACACACCATCTCACGGGAGCTCTTGAGTTTCCTGATATATCTGTCCATCTGTCACAGCGCGAGACACCTCAGAGTGTGTGCGAGTGTGTGTGTGTGTGTGTGTGTGTGGGTATTCCCTACGTTATGGGGACCAAATGTCCCCACAGGTATAGTAAAACCAGTAAATTTTGATCTTGTGGGGACATGTTGTCCCCATGAGGAAACAAGCTTATAAATCATACAGAATGATCTTTTTTGAAAATCTAAAATAGCAGAACATTTTCTGTGATGGGTAGGTTTAGGGGTAGAGGTAGTGTAGGGGGACAGAATGTACAGTTTGTACAGTATAAAAACCATTACGCCTATGGAATGTCCCCATTAAACATGAAAACACAACGTGTGTGTGAGTGTGTGTATGTGTGTGTGAGTGTGTGTGTGTATGAGTGTGTGTGTGTGTGTGTGTGTGTGTGAGTGTGTGTGTGTGTGTGAGTGTGTGTATGCGTGTGTGAGTGTGCGTGTGTGTGTGTATGCGTGTGTGAGTGTGTATGCGTGTGTGAGTGTGTGTATGCGTGTGTGAGTGTGTATGCGTGTGTGAGTGTGTATGCGTGTGTGAGTGTGTGTGTGTGTGTGTGTGTGTGTGTGTGAGTGTGTGTATGCGTGTGTGAGTGTGTATGCGTGTGTGAGTGTGCGTGTGTGCGTGCCTGTGTGTGTGTGTGTGTGTGTGTGTGTGTGTGTGTGTGTGTAAGGTTAGAGTCCCATGGAGCAGCGTCTCATCGGTGTCGTCCGTCAGAAACTGGAGTGGAGTGTTGCAGGAAGAGAGCGATCGATTATGACTCGTTTCTTTTCTGAACACACACTGACCTGAGAACAAAACGACAGAAAGAGAAACATGATTTTTACATTTCCTCAAGATATTGTGAGTTTTACTGTGAAACACACGGATATTGCTGGAGTGATATTGATGGTTGCCGGGGTGTTGTTGTGTGGTCAGGAGGGAATTCACTCTCTCTCATGTGACTGAAATGTTTTGTTTATCATCAGATCTGGACAGCAGCATCCATTACGTGGCTCTGCTCATCTCAGTGACGGCCTGCTGTTTCATACTGGTCTTCATCATCATATTCTGCTACTACAGGTACATCATCATCACCATCATCAGTCTCAGGAGGCTTCATTACACTGTAGTTGATGTCCTGTGTGTGTGTGTGTGTGTGTGTCAGATACAAGCGGCAGGAGACGCGTGCGCGCTACAGCATCGGTCTGGAGCAGGACGACACCTTCATTCCCGCAGGAGAGTCTCTGAGGGATCTGATTGAACAGTCTCAGAGCTCTGGCAGCGGATCAGGACTCCCTCTGCTGGTCAGACACACTCATGACAAACACTATTAACCTTCTACCACACAAACCTGTATTGTCTATTATTATTATTATTATTTCTAAAATGATTATTTATTTTTGTCAATGAATTTTTTTTAATATATATATATATATTATAAATATACTTCATATTTAATATTTTTCGATTGTTTTTAAGCATGTTTGATGTGAGTTTTGGTTTCGTTCTGACCAGCCGTTTTGAATCATTTTGTGAATCAATTGATTCACAGTTTGGAAAAGCTTCACTAACGTCGTGTCTTTTGTTTTCTGTTAACGTGTTTCTCCTCATCACATCCTCGCAGGTGCAGCGAACCATCGCCAAGCAGATCCAGATGGTGAAGCAGATCGGGAAGGGCCGTTACGGCGAGGTGTGGATGGGCCGCTGGAGGGGCGAACGCGTCGCCGTCAAGGTCTTCTTCACCACAGAAGAGGCCAGCTGGTTCAGAGAGACCGAGATCTACCAGACCGTCCTGATGAGACACGAGAACATCCTGGGTACGGAAGCTCCTCACCACCCATCACATCAGATTAGTGACACTAAAACACACTGCTTCCAGACCTCTGTCTCTGTGGATATTGGTATAACAATTACAAAGAAAATCAAATCACCCTATTTCAATGTTTCTTAGATTTGTTTTATTCGTGAAAAAAACTCTGCTGCATCTTCAAAATAAAAGGCATCGACCAAACAGAAAAACATATAGGACTCTATATCTACATGTCCCGTCTTCTGTTTTCCCGTCAGGATTCATCGCGGCGGATATAAAGGGCACGGGCTCGTGGACGCAGCTGTATCTGATCACAGACTATCACGAGAACGGCTCGCTGTACGACTACCTCAAATCCACCACGCTGGACACCAAAGCGCTGCTGCGTCTGGCGTACTCGGCCGTCTCCGGCCTCTGCCACCTGCACACGGAAATCTTCGGCACGCAGGGAAAACCGGCCATCGCTCACCGAGACCTGAAGAGCAAAAACATCCTGGTGAAGAAGAACGGCAGCTGCTGCATCGCCGACCTGGGGCTCGCCGTCAAGTTCATCAGGTGCTGACGTCTGTTATCAGACAAAATGATTAAAGAACATTTTCTATAATATTTAGAGTCTTGTATTATTTGTTGTTACTTTGTTTTATTTTTTTAGATAAATATTTTTATCAACCATCATATGTTACAATTTTCATGTCGTGTTTGTATTTGTATAAAATTAAAGTATATATATTATATATATTATAGTGTATATATAGTAATAATGCAACATAATAGTCTCTCTCCCTCTGTATATATATCAACTGTCATATCAGTTATAATTTTCATGTCATGAAAATTATTTGTATAAAATTAGAAACTAAATTAATAAAAATTATTGTTTTCTCAAATTTATAAGCAAATGTGAGTTTATTTACATTCGATTTATATGTATATCAGTAACTTATAACTATGATATCAGTTATCAGACGTAACTTAAAAACAAAAAATTGTATAAAGAATTAAAAAAACTAAAAAATATACATAATATATATATATATATATATATATATATATATAGTATATAAACAATATATATATAGACAAATATTTAAAAGTATATCGTTATCAATCATAATGTAAAAATATTTATCATTTTTTTTGTACAATTTATTTATTATATTTTACAGTCTATATATATATATATATATATATATATATACTCACTATATATATATATATATATATATATTATAAAATGTAATTATCAAACACACTTTATTCGATGTTATTGGTCATGAAGGTGTCGTCAGACTGAACGTGTGTTTGTGTCGTCAGATGTTTAACTGTCTGCTGTTGATTTGTGTTCAGTGACACTAATGAAGTGGACATCCCGCCCAACACACGGGTCGGTACCAAACGCTACATGCCTCCGGAGGTCCTGGACGAGAGCTTGAACCGCTGCCACTTCCAGTCCTACATCATGGCCGACATGTACAGCTTCGGCCTGATCCTGTGGGAGATGGCCAGGAGATGCGTGTCCGGCGGTGAGTTCAGAAACTGAATATTCAGCTGCTTGATTTGATCTGTCAGGATCTGATTGGATGGAATCAAGTAAAGCTGTGCTGTGATTGGTCAGCAGAAATGGAAGTTATTTCAGACGAGGAGCAAGTTATGATGTTTTAATCATGAACAGGATATTTGATTCAATAAGAATCATTCACAGTAAGACAGATGTCATATATTTTGATGTCATGTGAAAATTTGTTTTCAATCCTCATTATCATGTTGTCCTGCAGGGATTGTGGAGGAATATCAGCTGCCGTATCATGATCTGGTGCCGACGGACCCGTCCTACGAGGACATGAGGGAGGTGGTGTGTATCAAGAGACAGAGACCCTCGTTCGCAAACCGCTGGAGCAGCGATGAGGTACTGTCTTCTGTTTAGCTTAGACTTTTTTAGACTTTAAGTTACTAAAAAACCCTAACCCGCACTATATGAGCCTAACATGGAGTCCTGGAAAAGAACTACAACACAAGAAAGGGAATGTGGACAAAAAGGCAATTTGTTGGTGGTTTACTGGCAGTTCCAGAGTCTGATGGAGAAGCTGATAGGATGAGACTGAGCTTCTGTCTGCCATGATGAACAATAGAGATGAAGTCAAGTCACATGATGAGAGTTACAGGCAAAACAAGAAAACAAGGAGAAAAGTGAGGGCTACTCACTCCAGTGTACCGGGTGCACTCACACAGGTCGACTCGTGGACTCTACTTCTCTTAGCTTGGAATTCAACTGACTTGGACTTCTCCCAACATGGACTGCTCCCAACATGGACTTCTCTCCCGACTTGGACTCCTCCCGACTTGGACTCCTCCCAACATGGACTGCTCCTGACTTGGGATTCTTCTGACTTGGACTTCTCTTGACTTGGACTTCTTCTGACTTGGACTGCTCTTGACTTGGGATTCTTCTGACTTGGACTTCTCTTGACTTGGACTTCTTCTGACTTGGACTGCTCTTGACTTGGGATTCTTCTGACTTGGGATTCTTCTGACTTGGACTTCTCTTGACTTGGACTCCTCCCGACTTGGACTCCTCCCAACATGGACTGCTCCTGACTTGGGATTCTTCTGACTTGGACTTCTCTTGACTTGGGATTCTTCTGACTTGGACTGCTCTTGACTTGGGATTCTTCTGACTTGGACTGCTCTTGACTTGGGATTCTTCTGACTTGGACTTCTCTTGACTTGGACTCCTCCCAACATGGACTGCTCCTGACTTGGGATTCTTCTGACTTGGACTTCTCTTGACTTGGACTTCTTCTGACTTGGACTGCTCTTGACTTGGGATTCTTCTGACTTGGACTTCTCTTGACTTGGACTTCTTCTGACTTGGACTGCTCTTGACTTGGGATTCTTCTGACTTGGGATTCTTCTTACTTGGACTTCTCTTGACTTGGACTCCTCCCGACTTGGACTCCTCCCAACATGGACTGCTCCTGACTTGGGATTCTTCTGACTTGGACTTCTCTTGACTTGGGATTCTTCTGACTTGGACTGCTCTTGACTTGGGATTCTTCTGACTTGGACTTCTCTTGACTTGGACTCCTCCCAACATGGACTGCTCCTGACTTGGGATTCTTCTGACTTGGACTTCTCTTGACTTGGGATTCTTCTGACTTGGACTGCTCTTGACTTGGGATTCTTCTGACTTGGACTTCTCTTGACTTGGGATTCTTCTGACTTGGACTGCTCTTGACTTGGGATTCTTCTGACTTGGACTTCTCTTGACTTGGACTTCTGCAGACTTGGATTTCATCCGAGGGCTGCTGCTTCTTCTCCAGCAATGACTGCTGCTTTAGTACTTCCTCTCTGACGGATTCACAGCTGCTTAACAAAGATCAACACATACTGAAGTCAATTGGACTCTTTCATGACGGATCTTATGACGGAAGCCTTAGTAGGCTTACAAATGCACTTTAAACTCCTTATTCCAAATTAGTGTTTTTTTCTCCCTATTTTTAATCACAAATGTCCTCACAAATGTCCTTTTCAATTTGTTTCATTTTATTCAACATATCCTGTTTTTGATTTGCTCAAGTTTTAATTGACTACAAGAAGGTTTGGTGACAGTGTAGGGCGGGGCTTGATTTTGTCTGTGAGGAATTGATTGGATGGTTGTGGTTTCCTATTGGTGGATCTCAAGTGAGTGACAGTGGAAGTTATTCGTTCGGATAAATTATTTATAATAAACACTGCAATGTTCCAATTAAAAAAATAAATAAATTTTCATTTCATGGTGAGTTCATGCAAAAATGCTGGAATCCCTCAGCACCAGTTTCCAACTATGAAACTAAAATACAAACACAGGCCTTCATAATGACTGTTTGAAAGTACACTTATTGTCTACCTCAAAAATTTCAAAACATTTCTGTTGTATATCACTAATCTTGCCTTGTGTGTGTGTGTGTGTGTGTGTCCAGTGTCTGAGGCAGATGGGTAAACTGATGACCGAGTGTTGGGCTCACAATCCGGCCTCTCGTCTGACCGCCCTGCGGGTGAAGAAGACGCTCGCCAAGATGTCCGAGTCTCAAGACATTAAACTGTGACGCTCACGTCTGTCCTGAGAGTCCGAGTGGATTTATCCTGCTTTCTGTGAAAGCTCACGCAGCCGCCCGCCGGACAGAGACGAGTGGACAAACTCGGATCAGCTGTCACTGACAATCCAACACGATGAAACCATAAACACACTTCATGGGACTCAATCTGTCACTCCATCTTTAAATATTCATGAGGGCTTTTTTATGACAACAAAACAAACCAAATGATTCAGTGAAATGCATTTCAAACTTTCACCCTGAACAGTGTTGAAAATGAAACATTTTCATCGTATTCTGACAAATGCAGCACCAGGTTTGCCGTCCAGTCGTTTCATCGCTGAAATACTTCCTTGTAAAATATGAATGTAAATATTAAATGTCATGAGCTACAGAAAAATGTTTTCTTGCGTCACATGAACGTTTGTACAGGATGTTTTGTTTCATGTTGACTTGTGCCTTATTTAACACACATGTAAAAGTTTAATATTTGATAGTTCTGTGTAAATGGAGTGAAAATAAATGTACGTGTTTAACATTCCCCTCCTTTAATAAAATGAACTCAAATCTGATTTCTGATTCATTTATTTACAACATTTTTGCTTGAAATGCAGCTAGTTCTGAACTCAATTGCTTAATTTTCCATGTCGCAATTACCGTAATTTTCAGATGACAAGCTGTAAACCTTGGGATTGCGTGTTTCTATGGCAACACTGTCAAAGCCAAAATGAATCTGCAGTGGTCAGGTGGTAGAAGAAAATTCCCAGTTTGCAAGATTACGAGATGGTGCGAACACACATAACACCACTGATGAACTGACTTGGACTTTATCCGACATGGACTTTTGTCAGACTTGGATTTTATCCGAGTTGGTTTTTTATTTGACATGGACACTGACTTGGAATTAAGTGCTGGAGTGGTCAGCTGGGGCAGTGGTCACATGGTACAGTACATCCACTGATGAATTACGAGACTTGGACTGCAATTACACAATGAACAATTTCTTTTTTTTATATATATATTTAAATGTAACCATCTTTTTCAACATAGTGTAACAAATTAACACATTTGAAGATCCAGGATTAATACTGACCCTTGACCTTTGGTATAGTACATAATGTTTTTTTTTCATGATTCAAATCTCGAGTTTGTCACCATATTTTCAAATTTGTTCTGCTTTAAAACAGTCCATCGTGACGCACTAAAAACAACAAGACGCCTAAATTCAGTGTTGCATATAAATATAATTTATTACTTGTTTAAAAATTCTTTCTTACATTTTGTACAGAAACTTCACAGAGGAGATGCAAGCTTTCGCAAATTACATCATGAACGTGCCATAAAAGAATAAGTAACATCCTCACTATAAATATAATAATCGCATGATTGATAACTATGGAAAGCAACTGCTAGCGGTTTTTCAGCATGTATAATTTCTTTGATAAAGGATGCAGAATTTGCATAGACAGCTTTAGAAATCTGGACAACTGAATGTGAACAGAAGAGACGATGCTGGAAATTACAAACACACTCAAATGGCTATTAGTTTAGTTGTTCTTTGTACACTTGTTTTCACCGCAGCGTTTTCACATGCATCCATCACGTCGTCCTCTGATCGGCTGCCGTCCGCTAAAGTCGCAGCGATTCATGCGCCGTAAACGGACGGGAGACGGGCCGATGTCTTCACGCGTGATTGTGATGAACTCATGAGTGAAGTCGCGTTCGGCCACTGAAGTTTATTCCTGAAACGCGTCCGTCGCGTTTTTAGTCCCGAAGCTGAAGATGTCGAACATCCAGGACACGGTGAACGTTTACAAAACCGCACAATCGCTGCTCAAAGAGTTTAGTCCCTAGTTTGTCTAAATTTTGATTACATACAGATCACTATGCAACAGAACGCAATTAATAATAAAATGAAAACATAATCATAGAATAGTAATCATAATAACACTGTTAAACTTTACAGTTTGCTGTATATATACAGGAGGCTGGACGTGTAGTTACAAGCTCTGTCCACTGGATGGCGCAATGAGACGAGAGAGAAAAACAAAAACAGATGTGAACGAAACGTATAAATAAAGGCATTTTCCAACACGTATTCATATAATGTTTGTTTTCATCACCACGCCTGCGAGCCGCTCCCGTGTTCGGTCCTGATCATGTGACGTCGCGGGGAGGCCGGAGGTCCAGTATTTGGACAGCAGAAGTCGCGTTTCCTAAGAAACTGATTCGACGAATAGAAAAACAAACAACTGTACCGGGAATCGTACAGACTCTTCCTCTTCCCTTGGGAGGTCACCTTTCAAGACGACTTGTTTTGCGGATTAAGCGTGTTTGGAGCAGGTCACGGTGATCTGGTGGCGATCTCTGCCGCCCGCTGTGACTCGAGCTCCCCGGGAACTTCCTGCGCCCGGCTCTGGGGGTCAGTGCTCGGTTGCCATGATGTTCTCATGACGGCCCATTTCCTCCAGGACGGCGGCCAGACGGTTCAGATTGCCGTCGGGGAAATGCTGCGCCTCCCACAGGTCCAGAATCACGCCGGTCGGACTCGACTTGGTGGCGAAGTAGTTGAGATACCTGGGGACATATGAGAAACTCGTTAAAAAACAAACAAAAAAATAAATCTATTGAAACTATGACTTATACATTTAAGATAAAATACAAAAATGAAATATTACATTGAAAAATGCATTAAAACAACAATATGAAGAATTAAAACATTTAAATAAAAGCCATTAAAAAGTGAAATAAAATAAACTGAAAATTAATAATTTAAAAAAATAAAAATACAGACTACTGAAGATATGAAATTAATTATAATAAAATAAAACATTAAAACAAAAAATAAAATAGGAGCAACTGAAAAAAAATCTAAATAAAAAAATATTACAAGAAATTAAAAATAAAGAGACTTGAAAAGAGACTTTTTACATTTATATTTTATATATATGTAGACATGTAAAAAATGAAAAAAATAATAAAAACATAGACTATATATAGATGTGAAAAAAATGGGAAACAAAATAAACTTTAAATTAAATTTATTAAATTTGTTAAAGAAACAAAAAAAGAACGACTGAACTGATTAATCTGTGGAAGAACTTGAGCAAAAATAAATTCAATAAAAAAATATTATTATTATTGTTTTATACATTTGATTTTCCATCACAATTCCACGAACATCCATTATGATCTACATAAAGACATTCTCTGTCATATAAAACTGAATACATACAGCACATACACACAACCTTTCATGAAAGCATGTGAGAGTCACAGCGGGAATATGAACTGAAAAATGACAATAAAAGCTACTGAAATATTTTTTAAAAAATGAAAACATTTAAACAAATAGAAATAAAGTACATAACAAATAAAATACAAATAAACACTGTGGAAAATATGAAATGAAATTAAAAAAAGAAGAAATAACTCTCACAACAACACATGTCTCTTTAAGACATGGCGAGAGCGCCTCCTCCTGGTCATTATATAAAACAACAGGAAGAGAACCCTGATCAGCTGAACTCAGATCAGTTCTCACGCCGGCGATCGTCTCACCTGTCCAGGTTGAGTTTGTGCGCCAGCATCCTCCAGTCGTTGCCGCGGGTCTGCGGCGCGTCCAGACTCCCGCACAGCTTCTGCCGGATGGACAGCGGGATCCGGAAGGCGTTGGGACCCACCAGCGCAGTGATGTTACTGGCCGGATCCAGGAGAGACGTGTCGATGCACTGAGAGTCCTGCAACAAACACACAAATCACATACATACATCACTGTGAGCGACGGGCGCATTACAACAAAAAACAGAAAACAAACTTTATTCCTAAAGTACTTTAAAAGGAAACAAAAATGCATATAATTTAAAAACAAAAACTAATAAAAATGACAAAAAAAACAACAAGTGAAATTTGAAAATTTATATGGAAAATATAAATAATTCAAACTATTAATAAAATTATAATAGTACATAAAATGATGCTAAACTAACACTGATATACAATTATAGTTTTATAATATTTTTCAATTAGTTTTTATTTTCTGTTTTATTAGAATTTTCCTTAGTTTTAGTCATTTTGTTGTGTGTATTTCTAAAGTTTCTGTGTTTTAACTTGAACTAAACAAAAATGAGAAACGTTGCCTTGGCAAAAGAGCTGAAAGAAAATAAAGTATTTTATTTTAAGTCTATTTTACATCAACATTTATTTCATTTTATTTCAAATAACACTTTAGCTTTAGTTAACTGGAATAACCCTGTCCAAATACACTTCCTTCCACTGAAGCGGAGATATCCCAGAATTCCGGGCAATGCCGACGTCATTATATCACTGAGTTTGTGCAGCAGTGGAGAAAGTCCCGCCCACTCCCGCTCCTGCATACTCATTCGCAAGCACAGCTGTCAATCATGACGTTACGCCCCGTTTTTGAAAAGCGAACACTTGAACGCACGTCAACGTGATGAGAATTAGCGAAAAATACAGACAAGTCTTCGGGAAAAATCATTTGAAGTGTAACTGGATTTTTTAGCTTGGATCTGACGGAGAGGGCGTGGTTTACGAGCCAGTTGTTGAGAGGCTGACCTCAGACAGGGTGGTGTTGAGCTGGAAGATCTGCCCCTCGCCCTCCACCTGCCGCACACACAGCTTACAGGACAGCTCGAGCGTGGCGGCGCTGAAGCGCTCCAGGGTGAAGGTGCAGTGCAGGTTCCGCTGAGAGCCGCTCCACACCTGCTGGAAGGGAAGCTCCTGCACACACATCAGATCTGAGCGTTACTTCCACAGCATTCAGCAGAGCTCACATATCCCAGAACATAAGTCACAGTGGGTCAAAACTGCACAGCGGAGGGAAAAACTAACTTTATAAACACTAAACATGTATTTTAGTTCCCCTTCAGCATACTCAAACAGCACGTTTGTGTTTTTTTAATAGCAAATTTGTGTCAATTTTATCCATTTTTTTAATAAATATATCTAAATGGTTTTTGTACATTTATATTTAACTTTTAGTCATTTTGATGTGATTTTGACATTTTTATTAGTTTATTTTTTATTTGCACAGTTTTACTTTAGTTTTTTTTATGTTTTTATATATTTTTATTCCAGTTTTTAATAACTGTGTAGTATTAATAAAACCTGTATAATTAATATATATATTAATTTTAATTTCAGTTTCAGTTATTGTAGTACATCAAGTTAAATTAAATGATTTTCATATATTATATATATATATTTATATATATTTTTCTAACTCATTTTTAGGTTTGTTTGAGTAAAAATATATAAGTACTTAATTTTTAATGTAATAAAGTATTAAAAATAAAAACTACTGATCGATAAACCATATATTTATTCTAGTCAGCACTTATTATAAGAAAGATTAATGCATACATTTAAAAATGTACTGCAAAAAAGCTAAATTTTTATTTTATTAAAAACATTCAACTTTAAGTTACTGATGATTCAAGTGTGCAAAAAAGTGATATAATATATCATATAATTTTGAAAAAAATGGGGGAAAAAATTATGTGTGACAACAAATAGTATAAATATATTCATTTCTCCATCACAATGTGTTAATATTTCAAGACAAACATTATGCAAACTTACTAGTTTTATATCATTTCAAAATTCATTAGTAACTAACTTTTCGCTCCATCAAATTCAAACGATATTATTGGTTCGTTTTGATCGGATCACTGATTCAGTGAGTCAAGAACAGCAGCGATTGAATCAGTTCGATTCACTAATGAATCGTTCAGTGTGATTTGTGAACCAATTGGAAAGAATCAACTCTTTCATGAATCAGACTTCGCTCTTGTTTTTATGGAGTGTAGTAAAAGTAGTGTTTGTGTACCTGGTATTTGGCGATGAGTTTGCTCTTCCAGAGGGTGTGCGGGACGTCGTGCAGCGACAGACGCAGGTTGTGGGTGCTGTCCTTGAAGTTCAGAGACTTGGGTTCGTCCAGCAGCTTCCCGCCCATCTGTTTCTCCATCTGAAGCACCTCCTGATGGACACACACAAACAGGAAGTCCGTCAGCGCTCAGCAGGAACAAACACGCAGTTCATCTGCCATCAACTCACACTTTTTAATGAGATTTGCATGGTTAGTTTGAGATTGGGTGGGACGTGCGGAGGGTTAATGTGTCGAGGGTAAGAGAGATTATATTCATATCATTGTTTATATTCAGATGATGTTGTCGCATGCCTGCTGACACCTACACTACATCTGCTGCGAACACCCACACACACACACACACACACACACACACACTGTGAGACTTCAGTTTGCCAAGTTACAGGCTGCTCATGATTTAAGTACTTTAACTCATAACGCTGCACTTTTAAAGCAAGTTAAACTACATGTTACTAACAAGAAGTAGAAAACTATTTCATAATATAGTTGTATACATTCGTTACACGACAGTATTCATTAAACTTGGTTAAAGTAAATATACTTCACAAATATAATTCATAAAGTATTTACTTTACATTAACAATCATGTGGTTCAGATAACATAATCTTTTGAGTTTCTGATCATTAAATCAACCGCCTTCATTGTTAACTCAAATTTTTAAGGCAAGGTAACTTACTTTTTTAAGTTAAAGCAACAATTCTTTTTTTCAGTATAAATGTAGAAACAGGGTTATTATCATAAACTAAAACTATTAAAATCATTTCTGTTCATTGAAATAAAGCCGAGATCAAATAAAATATAAATATTAGTTTCAGTTTGTTGCTGAGGAGCATTTCTAATTTCCATTTAGTTTTAGTTGAAGCACTAAAATTTACTGAAAATAAATAAAAAGTAAAATTACAACTGAAATTAAAATAAATTTAAAACTTAATAATAATAAATAAAATGACAAAAGCAATTAATTACGAAATTACTAAAAACTAAACTAAAATTAACATAAAAACTAAAAATATAAAGCTAATTCAAATTATTAATAACACTGTGTAGAAATGATGTTGTTCATTAGTTCATGTCAACTATTAAAAACTATTAAACAGCATAAATTTACACAATAAAACATGATCATTTATATAAGAAAGTTCACTAAATCAGCTATTCATGAGAAGTGAAATCATGCAAAAAAAACTTATAGTATATATAAAATAGAAAATGTAATATTTAATATTTTAATAATAAATTATAATCGTCTTTTTTATTATCAAATTGCTCATATACAGGCACTGGTCATATAATTAGAAAATCATCAAAAATTAAAAAAAAAAGAATTCAAAATTATTTCATTTTCTGAGATATAGACACAACTGATAAAACTAGAAAACAAGATCATTTATAAAACTAAGCTGAGAAAAATAGTAAGAAAGATGAGAAGTGAAATTATGAACAGGGAATCAAATGAATCATTTTCAAAATGGTTCTTTTGCATGAATCATCTGAATGAACTGATTCACTGAATAAATCAGTTCATAATGTTTCAGATCCATATACTGTGTGTATATACATATATATATATATATATATATGAGCAATAGAAATGAGACAATTATATTGTTAAAATATTATTAAATGTTCTCTCTATTTAATAATTTATACAACAAAATTGAAAAAAATTGTGATAAAGACGAGAAGTTTAATCATGCACATGGAATCAAATTAATCATTTTTGAACTGATTCCACTAAATGAATCACTTCCTAATGTTTATGAGATTCACTCTGGGTGTTCAACACGATGTGACCGTCTCGCTTCATGACGGCGTAAAGAAAACCGCTCAAAAGCGTAGGAGCGGTGAGCGCTCTGAGGCGCCGCTGACCTTCAGCGCGTCCTGCGTGTCGTCCAGACAGTAGACTCTGATGTTGTACTCCAGGACGGTGCAGCTCACGGGCCCGAAGATGGCCAGCTTCAGTCTCTTGGTGGTGGCGGCGCTGACGGACTGACCCACCAAACAATACGTGCCCAGCGTCTCGGTCAGGATGTGACAGGCCTCCTCGTCCATCTGAATGTAGCAGGGGGTGGTGAAGTTCTCCTCGCCCACAACCACCACGTCCTGCACACACACACACACACACACAGACATTTACACAAATAAATACACACACATCACATCTTCAGTGCGTCTCAATCGGAACTCCACATTTGAACGAATTGAATGACTCAATGACTCATTTAGATATTTAGCACCAACTACTGGCAGTTTTAGATTCTTATTTAGAGTATTATTTGATTTAAAAAATAATAATTTTGTATTTTGGGGATAGTTTATTTACATTTACTCACCCTCATGTTGTCTCTAAATATGACTTCATTTTGCGGAAAATAAAAGATGATCTTTTGAAGAATGTTGGAAATCAAACAACAACCACAAAAAAGTCATGGCTGTTGAAGCCTAAAAATGTATATGTAATCAAACAAAATATTTATTTCTAAAGCTATTTTTAATAATGTCTATTTGATGCTTATCTCATTTAACACAATAATGACTTTAAATGATCTTTTGGCAGTAATCTCTCAGCCAAATTTAATGTGTGATTAATTAATCTGTGATTAATTCAATTAATTAATCAGCACATCATGTAATTAATTAGATTAAATTTTTTTTAATCATTTGACTTTTTTATATATATTTTATGTGTGCGAGTGTGTATATATATGTGTGTGTGTTCACATTAGAGGGTGTGTGTGTGTGTGTGCACATTTTTGTGACAAATCAGGACACAAATGTGTATAATGACATGGGTATGACACTGGTAATACAACTTCAACGTGAAATATGAGGACATTTCATATGACCCCACTTTTCAAACAGCTTTAAAAACATACTAAACAATGTTTAATTAAAAATGTAAAAATGCAGAACATTTTCTGTGAGGGTTAAGTTTAGGGGTGGGGGGGGGCAGAATGTACAGTTTGTACAGTATAAAAACCATTACGCCTATGGAAAGTCCCCACAAAACACATAAACACACATGTGTGTGTGTGTGTTCTCATTAGAGTGTGTGTGTTTGTGTGTGTGTGTGTTCACATTAGAGGGTGTGTGTTTGTGTTTGTGTGTGTGTGTGTGTTCACATTACGAGCTCATCACTGATCGTCTCTGAGGCAGAGCTGCTATCAGTGACCTCTGACCTCATGTTGGTGCTGGTTTGTGTCTCTTGTTGCAGTGGTTCTGCAGCTGGGACGCGTCTCCATCTATTAGCTCTAATCCTGACGCTCGCACTGTCATTAATTTCATCCCATTATGGACGAGAGAAAAGGAATTAAAATACTTTATAGTCGGCTCGGCCGTTAAACAGCGGTATTATGACTGGCCATTAGCCTCTTTAACGCATCCTGTGGGAGCGCGGGATTTGAGAGCGTTAGTGAGATAATTAGCAAACAGGATGGAAAACTGGGCTAATGCCTTCCAGAATGATTTATTTACTCAAGCTCTCAGTCGATTCATCAGAGCTCAAAAAAGAGCTACAGCACAATTTCATGAAAGTCTCTCCACACTATAACGGTCCACAAGTGTTCTTGGAGAATAAGAGTCGGGAAAAATGCTGCATTCAGAAGGAGAAAACACAGAAACGCTAAAAAAATGAAGAACATTTGGTGAAGGGGTCACACCGAACACATCAAATCAAAGAGTCGGCCGCGCTCAGCGTGGAGCGGGTGAAAAAATAACATTTACAGTGTAGAAATGACTCGGATGGATATGTATTTTGACACGGCACATCACTCGACCGGGAAAGCAATATTTCGCAGCCGCATGTGATCGACCACAGTCATCATCACCTCATCTACGCCGGCCATCTTCACAAACCCACGGATATTACGTGCCGCGCGGCTGTCAGACGTCAGATGTAAACGATAGTTATTTCTTTGTTTAAAGGTCCAGACGCATGTGTGCTGTTATTGCCTCCACCTCCAGCATCCATCACAGTCACATCTGAGCATCAGCGCCTCTGGAACGGGACATTCATCACACGCAGAGGATCAACTCTGAGCAACAAACTCTGGAGAACGAGGGACACGCGGCGTGCCTTCCAGGAAAAGACTAGCTAAAATCTGCCGTCCAGCAGCCGTCAAGATTAAAAAAGAACAAAAAAACAGAAATTAAATCATATGATTTATGGTTATAATGCACTTGATTTCAATTACCAATTTTTTTTTAACTTCTTTAGTTTTATTTAACAATTACAAAACTAAATATAATATAATATAATATAATATAATATCTTTAAGTAACCATTAAGTAATAATGGTTTCATGAGAAAAACAAACTGAAATTTTATTCATTATGCACTTGATTTCAATCACCAAAAACAAATTTTACCTCCTTTAATTTGATTTAACAATTACAAAACTAAAAGTAAAAAAATAATAATATAATATTATATATCATTAAGTGATTATTTATGGTTTTATGAGAGAAACAAACTGAAATTTTAGTGATTACACACTTGATTTCAATTACTGAAAACAATTTTTAACTTTAGTTTTATTCAATAATTACAAAACTAAATTAATATAATATTATATAATAAATATAATATAATATAATATAACATTAAGTGAAGATTTATGGTTTTATGAGAGAAACAAAATGCACAAAATTATGCACTGAAATAACCTTATTTGATTTCAGTTAGTTGCAAAGCAACATTTCTCATTGAAGTTCTATATTTGATTTTATTTAAATTCAGCTTGATTTCAGTTATCAATTTTTTTCAACTGCTTTAGTTTTAGCTAACAACAAAACTGAATATAATTTAATATAATATATAACATTAAGTGAAGATTTATGGTTTTATGAGAAACCAAAATGAAATTTAAGTCATTCTGCGTTGAAATAACAATTTTATTTCAGTTACTTGCAAAGGCAACGTTTCTCACTGAAGTTTTATATTTGATTTTATTTAACTTCAGCTTGATTTCAATGTATCATGAAATGATTTAAGGTTTTATGACTGAAGCGAACTGAAATATAAGTCATTATGCATGGAAATGTATTGCAGCACATGATATTTGAATATGCATGAGTGCGCATGAGTCATATGGATTAACGTTATGATACTTTAATGTAATTTCAGGATCTTGACAGCACACACCCACACTCGTTTTTTAATTTTGGCTCAACTATTGCTTCCATCACTTCATCGCTGTGGTCACTCCATCAGTATTTGTGTTTTTTGTGCGTCAGCTGACCAGGTCAGAGCGGCCTCCCTGCGTGTGATTCATCTGTGCCTTGACAGGAAGTTGAAAACAGGATTCTTCTTTTTAAATCGAATTTGCATTCAATTTAGAGTCAGATTGAGGACACTTCGGAGGCAAACAAACATCTATTTTTCTCTCTATCAGATTATGCACGCATGCAGGGAACAAGCTTTTGAATAATGAAAAACCTGAACTGTATGATGGACCGCAGCGTCTCTCGGCAACAGGAAGCGCTCATTATTTCAGGCAAAAGAAAGCGAGAGGGAACGAGGGAAGAGCCTGGGATGAAATATTTTCTTTCCAGCACATTTGACAAGAGTTTATCTCATCTGAAGACAACAGGACGCCGCTTTCTGCTTCCTCTGGCCGGTCTTCACCAGCCGCCCACCATCGTCCGTCTCTCGGTGTGGATGGCTGAAGGCGATCCAAGAGTGCTTTGTGTTTGATAAGACGAGACAAGGTCAAGGACTGTTGCTAAGCAGCTCAAAAGCAGCGAGAGTCTCCGGGGAGAGCGATGAAGAGTCACTGATGGTTTGACAGCTGCTCGGAGCGATCAAAAGAGAGAGGACGGAGAACTGAGACAGAGACGCTTCCTGGTCAGACGCTCACATGAGTCGCTGTGATTTTCTCAATGTCACACATCATATAAACAGCAGTGCTGGACCAGAACAGGTTTGATATACAAGATAAAACACAACGACAAGATGAGATGGATATAAAACTTATTATGCTTTTGCATAATATTCATTAAAAATAATATTAAGCATTATGTGTTAAACACCGTTATTAGATGGGTCTTTCCAATGTTATTTATATACTATTATAGTATTTATTAATATTTTAAATTAGCATTTATTTTTATATTTTATTTATTTATACTTTTTAATTTTAGTTGAAGTTTTAGCAATGTTTGTGCTTTTGTCATTTTTCTTAGTTTTTCTAAATATTTCATTTAGCTTTATATATATATATATATATATATATATATATACACAGAGAGAGAGAACAATTTTAATAATTTTAGTTTTGACTCTTTTACTACCAAAAGACGAAGAGTTTTTCACTACAGAAGGTTTTCTAGTCAGGGTCTCCTGATGGTCCCACTATATTCTTCGAGGAACCCTGAAGCGGCAGCAGTTAAACTCAGTCCTGCTTCAGTTCTACATCAGAGATCCTGGTGCTGCGGTGGTGTGAGGTGAATGTGAGCGTGATTGGAGAGTAATGAGGGGTGTGAAAGAGCGTGTTGAGGGTGGTGTGAGTGTATCGCAGCTCTTGCGTGGGCACCGTCGCCTCCCGCACGGCTAATTAACTCGCCACCATTGTGTTTGCGTGTGATAATAAAGGGCCGCGTCGAGGAGTTCTGTTCATAGCTACGCCCTCGGCTCGCTTCAGATAAACAACTTCTCCTCGTCGCCCGCGTTAATGACAAGGCCAGTGGGTGGGCCGCTATCGCAAACTCGCCCCGTGCCTCGCCCGACATCCAGACTGATAACAGGCCGTTCTTCATCGCCGTCTTCTAATTAACTCTGGGTTTGTGTGGATCTGCTGACAGCAGTCTCATTTTTTTGGCTAGAGCGCGTGTCCAGGCCGCCGGATATCCAACGGGACATCGGCCGGATCACCGCAGGGGGTCGGCGCATGTAAACAGACACAATCGCACTCGAACACAAACAGCTCAGATGCTTCAGAGGAACACGTTTGACCTCTGGCTGCTTCTGTCCATGGATAAAAGTGAAAACACAAACAAGCTATTTATAGAAAAACTAATGCAGCACAATGTCAAAGTTTCATGGGATTGTAGTTTTTTCCTTTGCATTTTCAAATACTTTTTCGCTTCAAATCAACATTTGTTATGCAATTATATTCATCTTGTAGCTGAATGTTCGAGGCTTAAAACATTACACTAGATGGCCACCATTTGAACTGCCTTCCTTAATTTACATGCGTCATGTGGCTCCGCCCACTCACCTCCCACTGGCCCTGCTGTGATTGGCTCTTCAGCTGAATAAGCCAGTCCTCGCTGTCGGCCTCGGCGCAGTGGTGCATGGTGATGATGACGGGCCGCGTCAGAAGAGATCCAGGAGGACCGCAGCTGACCACGGGACTCAGAACTGTCTCCTGCGTGTCATCCACCTGCGGTCTATAGACAAACCACACAAAAACATCATGAACATCCGTGAAACATGATCATAATTGAACACAGCTGTTTCATTACTAGATGAATCTGTGTTTTTGAACAAATCTGTTAACCGAATGATTCAATGACTCCCTCAAACACTTCACTTGTTTCATTACTGGATGAATCAGTGTTTTTGAATGAATCTCTTGAATGAATGATTCAAAGACTCACTCATAAAGACTTCCATTGTTTAATTACTGGATAAATCAGTGTTTTTGATCAAATCTCTTGAATGAATGATTCAATGACTCATCAAATACTCCACTTGTTTCATTACTGGATGAATCAGCGTTTTTGAACAAATCTCTTGAATGAATGATTCAATGACTCACTCATAAATACTTTGCATGTTTTATTACTGGATGAATCAGCATTTTTGAGCAAATCTCTAGAGTGAATGATTCAATGACTCACTCATTACTCTCTCTGGATCAGAACACAGATCTGAATGTTCGCTGTGATCATAATTGTCAAAGGTAGACTTAGGATCTACTAAGTCAATCTGAGACAAAGTTGATACTTTAATAAAGCAAAACCGAGAGCTCCATTATTAGGTGAGCAATGAAAGAGCAGCATCTGAGCACTGAGAATGACACATGCAGCTGTGTGTCAGGTACAGATGGGCATCTTCATGGGCGATAATCCCCAGAATGAGGGAGAGCTGTGGTTAGTGTGAGCGGCGCGGTGGGAGGACGATACCTCATGCTCTCCTTCCTGTGAACTGTCACGTACATCTCATAGACTCGTCCCTGAGGGATGGCGCCCGCTGGCACCAACAAGCTCACTCCTGTGGAGAGACACACACAAACACACATGCCATCAGTCCGCCAGCCTGTGACCTCTGCCACCCTGTGCCAAAAGCCCTGTCAGTGTCAAACTCACACACGAGTGTCCAGGGAACATTCTCAGAGCGTTCTGGCAAGGTTATGAACATACGTTCTTCCAGTAACATTAATAGAACATTATTCATAGTTACAGTATCTAGTCTAACTACGTTCTCAAAATGTAAGAACAAAAACATTATTTATACATCATTAATGGAAAGTTTTTTCTGAAACTTTTTAGTTGAATGTTAGTCTAACATTTTTTAAATGTTAGTACTTGTTTCGAAATGTTCAGAGAACCTTCAAAAGTAACATATCCCTAATGTTTGAAGAATGATACAATGTAATGTTCCCTTAACATTTTTAAAAATTTGAAAAAACTGGACACTTTCAGAGAACATTCAGAAACAATGTTTTCATAACTTAATAAGAGCATTATAAAAATGTTCATAGAACGTGTTTTTGTTAGCTTGCGTGCTCTATGCACAGAGTGGAAATATTCCGACTGATGAATTCCTCCAGTTTCACAGACGCTCATTGATTTCTCGTGTCCTTGATGTGAACTTCCCTTTGAGCGACTGTCACTCACCAACAATACAGAGAAGATCTGCATCACCAGAGACCAAAGCGGCACTCGAGAGCCGAAGGACAAAACAGAGGAAAATGACACAGACTTCAGTCTGGATTGAGCTGGAAGCCTCTTCACCTCAACATGAAATCAAAATCAATCTATTTAATGAACTGAATTCATGTTCCTGCTGTTATTGTGAACGATTCATCAGTGCACATCTTTTTTTTTTATTTTATTAATTTTCCAAACAAAACCAACAAACAAAAGAGGAGAAAAAATAAAACAATGAAAAAATAAAATTCATGAATAAAATAATAAAAATAAAAAAATAAACCAAAAAAAGGAGCATTAAATATATATATATATATATATATATATATATATATATAACATCTGAAAGTTTAGACATTTTAAATTATTGTTACTCAAGTCCTATTGAAATGCAGGGATCTGCTGTGTGAATTATCTGAGGAATTGCGGGGATTTTGTCCCAATTTTGTCCAAATTGTCCCAATTTTCTGAAAACCATTAAACTCCCACATCCACATCCGGTTAACGAGGCGTCGGGAATCTGGTACACTTAAGACTCTTTCTCTCCAATTTCCTCGGGGAACGAGGCTCATGTGCTACTGTAACCCTGGCAAGAGTGACACTCTGGTACGGCTTTGTTATGAATGACTGGCCGGCGGTCACGCTGGAGTCGAGGATGGGCGTCAGGCGTGAGAATGATCACCCTCTCAGAGTGTCCTCATCCCCTTCTATCTAAGGGGCCGTGGTAAGTCACTTTGAACAGTGCTTCCAGCTAATTTACGAGCCGCAGAGAGCCAGCGCTGCTCTCACGGGAGCTGTAAAACTCACGGCGCCCATGAGGAGCATTCAGAGAGACACAGCCAGATCTATTGACTCCAGAGCTGAGTGGATGTTGCCATCATTCACACAAACCTCACTGACATCAGGAGCCGCTAAATGTGACTTACAGGAAAGACACGCTGGTCCTCCATGTTCCTCTGGGTAATATGTGTGATTGTAAAATGATTTAATCGCTGTCAAAGTAAATACTGTGACAATATGAATGACGTGTTTCTTAAAAAGCTCCTGTGATGTTTTATGTGATTGTAACGCTCCTCTCCTTTCCATCGAGAACAGTGCAAAACATAGAAATGAACATGGTTTCAAAATCACAAACATGAGCTCATTAAGATGTGACCGCCCACATTTACATGACACCTATTCAGTATTCAGAAACTTGACCCGCCCTGATAAATGAAAATATGAAATATGTAGATATGTGGGTGAATTTCATGAAAACATCTTTTTGATTTGAGGTTTGAGTTATAAAGTCAGAATTGTGAGATATAAAGTCAGAGTTGCGAGATATAAAGTCAGAGTTGCGAGATATAAAGTCAGAGTTGCGAGATATAAAGTCAGAATTGCGAGATATAAAGTCAGAATTGCGAGATATAAAGTCAGAATTGCGAGTTAAAGTCAGAATTGCGAGATATAAAGTCAGAATTGCGAGATAAAGTCAGAATTGAGATATAAAGTCAGAATTGAGATATAAAGTCAGAATTGCGAGATATAAAGTCAGAATTGAGATATAAAGTCAGAATTGCGAGATATAAAGTCAGAATTGCGAGATAAAGTCAGAATTGAGATATAAAGTCAGAATTGCGAGATATAAAGTCAGAATTGCGAGATATAAAGTCAGAGTTGCGAGATATAAAGTCAGAGTTGCGAGATATAAAGTCAGAATTGCGAGATATAAAGTCAGAGTTGCGAGATATAAAGTCAGAGTTGCGAGATATAAAGTCAGAATTGCGAGATATAAAGTCAGAATTGCGAGATATAAAGTCAGAATTGCGAGTTAAAGTCAGAATTGCGAGATATAAAGTCAGAATTGCGAGATAAAGTCAGAATTGAGATATAAAGTCAGAATTGAGATATAAAGTCAGAATTGCGAGATATAAAGTCAGAATTGAGATATAAAGTCAGAATTGCGAGATATAAAGTCAGAATTGCAAGATAAAGTCAGAATTGAGATATAAAGTCAGAATTGCGAGATATAAAGTCAGAATTGCGAGATATAAAGTCAGAATTGCGAGTTATAAAGTCAGAATTGCGAGATATAAAGTCAGAATTGCGAGATATAAAGTCAGAATTGCGAGTTATAAAGTCAGAATTGCGAGCTATAAAGTTCCAAGTATCTTTTTTAATTTTTTTTATTAAGTGATAGAAACGAGCTTCCATAAGAAACAATGCATAATTGTCATCTTAATTGTCTCAAAAATCTTAACTGTCCTAAACACAAGATTAATTTTAAGCAAAATATACTTTCATCTTTCTTTCTTCTAACAGTACACAGTTAAATATGTGAGCAGGACACGTTCTTGACAGGTTTGTGAGATTCGCTGACGGACATTTGGAGAAAGAGGAGATTGATGATAGCTTCAGAGTTCCTATATTTTGATGAAAGACTGTGAAAACAAACATCCTTTTTTTCAGTGAAATATGTTGGCTGATAAATCGTTCACAGTAAGAGCAGGAATGTTGTCTCTATGATTTCTGCCGTGGTTTCGTTTAACAACTCGAGCAGCCTGTAATGTGTGTTTATGGGTCAGGCTGTGATTTTCTCTCCAACACCCACACTGGCCTGTTCCTTATAAAATCCAGAAGCTTCAATCAGCGCCTGGCACGGGAAAACAGAATTACCCCGAAACCACATGTGCCGAGCGCACGATGACTTCAAGATGTGCGAAGGCGGCCGGTGACAGACACAAATCTACACTGACCTGAGTTGGGCACGATCAGATGCCCTCCGAGAGCGTTGAAGGAGCCGAAGGCCGTACAGGACGGGTCCCACGAGCGCACCAGGGTCTGCGTGCGGCGGCTGATGGTGTCTCCGTCCATCAGGGCGTGCGGGAGCTTGGGCGAGAGTTTGGACGAGATGTCGGACAGGTCCTCCTGGGGCGTCACCATGCCGGACGAGTTGTACACCTTGATCTTCAGGTTGGGCAGCGGGTCTAGAAGTGGGGAGTTGGTCATGGGGATTTTGTCGGCCACGTCATGGAGAGCGTAAACGGGACCTCTGTACATGGCAGCGGCTGACGTCAGGTCAGGAGGAGCTGCTAGCAGATCAGCTAAAGACAAAGAGAAACGAAGATCAAACACTTTTAACACAAGTCAAATATTTAATACACATTACAAATGAAATAAATTAAAATCAGGCAATTATATATATATATATATATATATATATATATATATATACTGATGCTGATTGGCTGCTCAAGGAACATTTATGATTATTATTATTGTTGAAAACTTTTTTTTTGTAGAAACTGATACATTTTATTTTTCTGCATTCGTTGATGAAAAGAAAGTTCAAAAGGACAGAATTTTTAAAGCGTCTTTACTGTCACTTTTGATCAGTTTAATGCGTTCTTGATGAATAAAAGTATTACTTTCTTTCAAAAATAATCTTTGATCAATAATGAAAAAAATAAAAGCTACTTTAACATATTAATTAAAAACTATAATAGTATATAAATTAAGCTCCAATAACACTTGTGTGATGAGGTTTTAGATTGGGTTTTTCGCACCTAAAACGTTGTGCAAACCTGTTAATGATGATGAACGTTATTAAAGCATCCGAGGAGAATCGAGCGCCTGTTATTTGCGTGTATATTCAGGGCCATCATCAGTCTTTCCCTCGTTACTGTCTTCATCTTCAGGCAGACAGTGGCCGCCTCAGAGGGCAGCGCTTCAGCACCGCGCCCACCAGAGCAGATGGAGCCAATCCCTCACAGGTACAAACATGTATATTCATGAGCGCGGCGAGTGGGCGGGGCGTCGTGCCCTCATCCTCTGCATCGAACCCACGGCAGCGACTCGCAAACTGACACCGCTGGTTACGCCATTATGCTTCTGTCTCCACGATGAACCATAGCAACACATCTTCTGCTGCAGACACCTGGAGTTGGTTCCAGAGCGGTTCGCGAGAGCAGATCGCTGCAATGTTACGATCACTTGAGGGTGAATCACGTTCAATTCTGCCCAAATAAAGAAACTTTCTACTGTACAAAATGGCAATTCTGTCATTTACCCACATTCATGCCATACAAAAGAACATATTTTAATAAAATTTGGGGTGTAAACAACATTGGTCCCCATTGACATTCATTAGATGGACAATTCATTAATATTTCAAATATTTTTATATTTTCTGATTTTGTTTTAATTGGTAACACTTTACAATAAGGTTCATTAGTTAAACATTAGTTAATGTGTTAACTAACATGAACTAAGCATTTGTTACTGTATTTACTAATCTTCGTTAATGATAGTTAATGAAAATACAGTTGTTCATTGTTTGTTCATGTTAGTTCACAGTGCATTAACTAATGTTAACAAGATTTTAATAATGTATTAGTACATGTTGAAATTAACATGAACAAAGATTAATAAATGCTGTAGAAGTGCAGTTCATTATTAGTTCATGTTAACTAATGTTGTTAACTAATGTTAACTAATGAACCTTATTGTAAAGTGTTACCTTTTAATTTTAGTTAAAGTTTTAATAAAATTAGTTTAGTAAGTTTTTATTATTGCATTTGTTATATTTTAATATAATTTTTTATTTTTGTTTTATTTATTTTAGTACATCAGTTAAAAGTAAATGAAAATGCCTTGACAAATATATATAAAAAATATCTTTTTTAAAATAGTTTTAAAACAGTCAGTTAATTTTGTTATTATAATTATTTTTTTGTGGTTTTAGTTTTATTACTATATTGAACCTAGAATTTTTTAACTCTTTAGATGGACGTTTCCCATATTTTTATAAAATATAAACAAAAAATAAAATAAATAATTTTAAAATATAAATAAATAATATTTAAATAAACACTAACTAAATATATGAAATATTTTATTTATTTACCTTTATGTCATGTGACCATTAATCAACTAAAAAAAAACATGAACATGTGAAAGTGTCATTATTAAATTATTCATTTAAAATCTCAAGGTGTTATTTTAGGTGTATCAAAGGTGTTATATGGGCTATATATATATATATAAATGATAATAATAATCATTTTAAAAGGTAAATAAATAATATTGAAATAAGTTAATATTGAAATAAATTAATCAAGATTTAAAAAAAAGTGTTGTTAAATTATTGAAATATTCACTTAAAAATTTTAGGGACACTTCAAAATTTGCAAAAAAATAAATAAATAAAAAATAAATAATTGTGGCGTTTACTCGTCTCCTGAAGCTCCAGCTTATTTTCCGATTCCAGCTGTCTCCTCAGGGTTTACACGCCGCTGCCACAACACCTTCCACTCTCGTAACTCGGGCTGATGGGTAATTAACACTGAATGTGCCAGACAGACGAAGCTAATTACAGCGTCATGATAACGTGCAGACGGAGCGTTCTGATGGCAGGAAACTCCATCGCTATTAGCGTCTCCTCCACGAGACTCTGACACACATCACTTCTCCATCAAAATGATCTGTCGCTTCCTGTGTCATTACTCTGACTCTGACGCAGAGAGAGAAACGTTCGTCAGCTCGTGACTGGACTGAGACCAGTGACATTTTCAGCAACTACTAGACAAATGAGTAGTTTTCTTATTAATATTTCAAATACTTTCATTTGTATATTTTCTGTTTTCATTCCTTTACAGTAACATAAGATTTTCACAATTTTTATTGCATCTATTATATGTTATTGTGCCATTTTTAAATAAATGTCTATTTTTTTATTGATTTTTATTTTAGTTTGACATATTTTAGTACATCGAGTAAAAGTAAATGAAAATGAGAAATGTTGCCTTGGCAAATAGATTAATAAAAGTTTTTAAATATATTTTATTTCTAACCCTAACCTTATTTCAGTTAGTTAATTCTGTTATTAATATATTTTTTTAATGTTTTAGTTTTAATTAACTATATTAAACCTTTATATATAAAACTTTACATTAAAACTTTTTTTTATAAAATATAAATAAATAATTAAAATTTTTAAATATAAATAAATCAATAATTAATAAATAAATAAAACACTTACTAAAAATATGAAATATTTTATTTCTTTATCTGCATGTCATGTGACCATTAATCAACATAAAAAACCGCTAAATTTATTTGATGAAAAACAAAAAAAGTAAAAATAGTGAAATATTATTATAATGTAAATCATCTGTTTTCTATGTGAATATATAGTAAAATATAATTTATATCCAGTGATCAAAGCTGAATTTTCAGCATCATTACTCCAGTCTTCAGTGTCACATGATCCTTCAGAAATCATTCTGATATGATGATTTGATGCTCAAGAAACATCTATGATTATTATCAGTGTTGAAAACAGCTCATATTTTTGTAGAAACTGATACATTTTATTTTTCAGGATTGTTTGATGAATAGAAAGTTCAAAAGAACAGCTTTTATTTGAAATAGAGACATTATAAATGTCTTTACTGTCACTTTTGATCACGTTTAAAGCGTCCTTACTGAATAAAAGTATTACATTTCTTGAATGATAGTGTTAGTGTTATGATAGTTGGACGACCATCACTCCTAACCGGGACTCATTTAAGCTCTTTTACACCCTAAAGAGCAATTTCCAGCCAATGAAGTTAAACATATATTCACTATGACTGGAAATCTCTCATATTTTCCTGGGGAAATGACAGGAAAACACCTGTCCGTACCTGTCCGAGCCGTCTTGATGTTGACCGGCTGGAATCCTCCGTTGAGTGCCGACGAATCCATGATGTCCGAGTCAAAGTCCCGGTGGTTCTTCCGGTAGACGAACAGCGCCACGATGACGGAGATCACCAGACACATGATGACGGCGATGACGATTCCCACGTAAAGAGCCACATCGTCAGTGCTGGGAGCCGCTGCAGACACAGACGGACAGAGGATCAGATGAGCGAGAGGAACCTCCGCGACGAAACACGTGGGCTGAATATCGAACAAAACTTCACAAGAAACATCTCTTTACTAATCTCAATCTGTTTTACATTAGTTCTGAACTCCAGTGTTTCATAAGCTGAAGCAGCTTCTGCACTGATGTCACATGAATCATCTGATCTTCTGCTTTGTGTTCTTCAAGATCCAAAAAAAAGCTGAAAATAATCTATTAATCATTAACAATTAATAATGTATAAATGTAAATTTCTATTTTATCAACATACACATATATATATATAGGGAATTTTACATAACATAAAATATATTAAAATGGATACATGAATAATAGTTACCACTATTATTATTATTATTATTTTAAGCAAAATCCAGCAAAAATTAATCATTTAAATGTATGCATTTTGCAGACTAAAATAGTTTTCAAAGACAAAATTGTTTGCTAAATGCATAAATGTAAATGATTATTTTTTCTTTTTATTTGGATATACTGTATGTATATAGGGAATTTGGCATAACAATTAAAATAGAAAAATGAATAATAACCATTATTATTATTATTATTATTATCATTATTTTGAATTTCCAGAAAAATCAAGTGAAATTTAAAAAATAAATAGTAACAGTTCTTACAGCGGACTGGTTAACACAGCAGAAACCATGATGTAAAATGATTTAACAAATAAAAATAAATAAATAATCCACATAAAAAGAGAAAATATTCATGTAGTTTTGTATATTTTGTAGTCAATTTTATCCAATTTGTCTTTAAAAAGAAGAATACTTTAGTCACTAAATTATAGTTGTTGGAAAAAAATACAACTATTATTATTATTAGTAGTAGTAGTAGTAGTAGTAATATATACCAAAATATGCAGATAAATATATATATATATATATGTTTAACAATCATTATCTATGTACTTACATTATTCAATAATTCATTCATATATGTATATATTTACAGAATTATGTTGGAAAATCACATTTGATTTTTTCTGGAAAGAAAATAAAAATAAAAGTACAAATAATAAAAATAATAAGAACAACAGCAATTATTTTATTAAATAAAACTTTTTGTTATTATATATATATATATATATATATATATATATATATATATTAGAATTAATTATTATTATTATTATTATTAATATTTTCTAGCAAAAATAAATTCAATTTATACAATTAAGTGGCGTTCTTAAAGCTGATTGGTTAATACAGCTTTCTAGTCATGGCTTGTCGTAATATAAGGTTTGTCACACCCGTAATGAACAAGAAAAATATAAATGTTTGTGAACTAATGTTACATTTACTGTAAGTGAATACAGAGCTGAAAAAGATGTGTTATGAGAGACAGAGACAGATATGAGAGAAGAACAGATCTCACGGACGCCGTCAGATCTGAGACATCTGAGTGAGTGTGTGTGTGTGTGTGTGTGTGTGTGTGTGTGAAGCAGATCGATCTGGCCTCACTTCATCATGGATCACGTCTAGGAATCAGACATTTCTTCCCGTCACTCCTCACATCTATTCTACCCTCGGCTCTTCCCGTCCCAATGATTATGTGGAATGGAAACTCGCGTTTGACAAGCCATCATTAGAAGCAATACTTTGCCCTCATTTCCATAGAAACAGTCCTTTTGTCCCCCTGATAATTGTGAAAAATGCAATTTCCTGTCAAAGCAGTGACAAGTGTGGAAACGTCGGTAATATAAAGGTGTTCGGGGGCCTTCGGCGACAGGCAGGTCTCTGAAAACCATCGATTCCTGATGGATCCGGAGCGCAGGCGCAGGTAACCTCCCGTCCGACAACTAAACCACCGCATGCTCGTGATTCACTCATTTGCGCTCGTGTCAGAGACACTGATGTGAGTCACTGTGATGCTCACATACGCCAGCGGAGGGCGCTGTCAGCCATCACTGCACTAAACCGCACTGACTCTGCAGAACGGAGACATTTACTGTCATCAAACGCCACGAGTTGCACTGAAAAAATAACTGAAGTCTTTAAATAGTCAGGTTTTACAGTACAATACCTGAAAATAACTCTCAAAACCAAATAAAATGACCAGGAAAGCTACTAACTTTTAAACAAGACTATTTTAATACGAGTGTGTTTTGTCTTATTGCACTGGTAAATTTTTTAAGAATAGCATCAGGAAAATCTTAATATTCTATGCTGTGTTGCCACCTTGTTTTTAGGATTTTCAGATATTTTAACTCTTATTTCTAACTTAAAATAAGACCAAAATATGCAGAAAAATGGTGTAGAATTTACTACAAATTTTACAAATAATTGTAAAGTAACATTTAATTAAATGATACAAGTGAAGAAGAAATACTGAAATATTTTATAGTATTATTTATGTAAACGTGCTCCCATGGAGTAATTTTTTTTAAAAATATATATATTTTTTACAGTATTCAATCATTCATTCCATAAATCACATAAAAAAGTAACTTAATATATGTGGGAATTTAATAAAAAAGTAAAATAAATGAAAATGAATAATAACAATTATTCTTTTTATTGAATTAAGTGAACTTTATACAACTAATAGCAACAGTTCTTAAACCTGATTGGTTAACACAGATTTCCAGCCAAAACTATGATGTAAAATGCTAGTAATTTTAACAAATAATTGCAAAAAAAAAAAAAACTGAAAGTGTTTTCTTCTACAACATGCTCCAATAATATTTCTTTACAATATTTTTTATAGTGTGCTAATTAAGAAAAGGCATTTTATGAAACAGAGTGAATATGAAACGCCCTCAGTAGGCGCCAGCTAGTGTGCAGTGCTTCTGAACACAGCCAGTGCTTGTGCTGATGATATAAAGGAAGTATTCAGCAGCACTGAGTGTCTGTCGGCTCAATTATGTATATTGGTTTATGAGAGAGCAGTAATAACCTGCTGTGGTTAAAGAGAAAGAGCTTTAATTCAGATGAGGAATACAGGAACCTGCAGCACTCGCGTCAGGGGCCTTTCTCTGATCGAACGCCTGTGTGTCGCCTGTCCTCCGAGTCTGTGTGTGTGTGTGTGTGTGTGCGCCTGCAGCTGCTGTGCTTTTAAAGGTAGCAGCAATCAATGTCATGATCAGCGCTGCACGGCCCCTCGTTGAGTTTAATCACTGTGACATTCCAAATTAATCTCACTAATGTGAACGCTGCCCTCTAAAACCAGACGCTCTGACCCGCGGCTCGACTCCGTCTGACGCAGATGAAAACACCAGGGTTTACATGTACACAAAGATGATTACAGTTGTAAACGCAAGGTTTAAGAGTAGAGCTGCGTGATTTGGGGGGGAATTCGCAATTTTTCTGATAAAAAAAAAATTTTTTCTTTAAAAAAACCTCCAGCTGCTTGTTTGTTTTAATATCACAATAAATTATTATTATTATTATTATTATTGATAAATAATCATCATCATCATCATTACTATTATTATTAATATTTATTTATTTATTCATAAATATTTATTAATTAAAATAAGAAATATTAATGTCACAATATTTCGCTGGAAGTATTTAAATATTTAAATAATACTTTTTATTCATAGTACAACAGCAAAATGATACTAATACAAATATTTACTAATACTCATTTTCAAACAGCTTTTATTTCGGCTGACAACCTTCTCTTTTGTTGAAAACAGACAGTTTTAAGGGACGGTTCCCAAGTTTGGGAAGAATTTTGGTTCATGTTGCATCAAATAAGCGACCCAAACAATTCCTTTTTAACTTCAGATTTGTGCCAGTGTTTTCGTCTCTATTGTGTCGTATATGGAGTGAAACGCTTCTCGAACAAGAACAAATGTAGGGCGGGGCTTGATTTTGTCTGTGTGGAATTGATTGGATGGTTGTGGTTCGCTATTGGTGGATCTCATGTGAGTGACAGGTTGCCCCGCCCTCATCATCAGAGAAAGATATTCTGATTCAAGATTACCAGGAACATGAACTTAACAATAATGATGTGCACCGATTAATCATTTAGAATAAATGCTGCAATACGCCATAAAATAACCATTTCATGGTGACTTTAAGACCTCTGTTTCTCCAGGACGGTTCAGTCGACGGCATGGGTTCAGGGTTGGGATATGGTCATGAGCGCGAGAGGAACTGATCCTATCGATCGGCCTGTGATCTCAGGAAGCCTGCGGGGTGAAGGGAGGCCGGCTAACGGGGTTTGATTATCTGCCAGACTCTAAGCCCGAAGGCTGCCCGGCGTTTCCACGCGAGGCCACTTCGACACGGTCGCACCCGCGCCGCATCCCAAATGAGCGAGAGAGACCGACCTGTGCGGACGCCGAGCAAATGCAAAAATCTATTCCTGGTCAGTCGGCTGACATGGATACTCCCTCATTTCTCTGCAAACAGAGGGATCTTCTGTATTATTCATAAACTTCCATCTTTAACAAAGATATCAGGGTAAATGATGACTCTCTGCAGGACCATAAAGCCGCTCATATTCGGGTCCGTATGGACGCTGCGAATCGAGCCGGAATGATGAAAGTCCGGCGATATCATCTACCCGTGCAACCCTTCCGTCCGGCGCTCGTACTTTGATGATAAAGCGGCACACTCACCAGAGGTGAGCATTAAAATGTATCGCCGAGATTAATACGCTTCTTTGAACATGAGGGACTGTAGGTAGACCAGCGCGAGAAGAGAGAGAGAGAGAGAAGGAAACAGGGTGGAAATGAAAAGGATTATTGAGCGGGTGCACTGGAGAGGCGGGCGAGAGACAGACACATTTCCTCAGCCGGCGATCACAGCAGCCATGTGTGAAAGAGACGCCCAGGGCTTCTAGGCCGGAGAAGAGCCACACCACACACACACACACACACACACACACACACACACACTGGAGAACTGTTTTATAGTTGATTTTATTAACATTAACATTCTGTCAACATTTATTCACCCTCATGTTGTTGCAAACCTGTATGACTTCATACCTTCTTTTGTGTTTGGAACGACATGTGCCTGAGTAAATCAGGACAGAATTTACAGTTTTAGGGGAAATATTCAATTAAATTAGTGATATGAAGGATTAATATTGTAATTAATCAGATGGATGCAGCTTTAACCAGTCTAAGCTGGTCTCAGATATTCTCCTATGCTTCACAAAAACCTTCTAAAATCAGCTAATCAGACCAGATTGAGTGTGCAGACCTCCTTAGATTAGACAGGCAAAGGTGGTTTGTTGGTGTAAAATGGTCTACACTGGCTTAGATGTTCTCCTGGGCTCAAAACAAGTCTCAAACCCCTCTAAAACCAGCAAAACAGACAAAACTGGGTGAGCAAATGACAGTTTAAGGCGGTTCAGTGATCTATACTGGCTTGGATGTTCTCCCAGGCTCAACCCAAGTCCCAAACCCCTCTAAAACCAGTGAAACAGACCAGACCAGGTGACCAAACAACCTTAGTCTGTCTAGCCTAAGGTGGTTTGGTTATGTATTTTTCGTGTATTAATCCTGAGAGTTCATCTAAACCATTTTATACCATCTTAGACTCCACTCTAAGATGGATTGCTGGTCTAAACTGGTCTCCCAGTCTTGATACAAACCCCAAAACCTTTTAAAACCAGCAAAACTAGGTCACGTAATCTGGTCTGTATCAAACCTGGGAGTCCATCTAAGCTTAGTATAAAGTGGATTGCTGATCTCAACTGGTCTCCCAGTCTTGATACAAATTCCAAAACCCTTTAAAACCAGCCAAATAGACCAGATTGGGTGACAAAACCACCTTAGACTAGTTTAAGATGTTTTTTTCAGCACTGAAAGACTCTCGAAAGGGAAAGAGATATGTATGAGCTGAGAAAAAGAATAAAAAGGAGGAAATGAGGAAGGTTTGGAGACATGCAAACAGAAATCAATGAAATGGAGGACTCACATGGATGTGGCAGAGCATTGCTCTTGTCTGTGTGTTCGGAGGACTTCTGATATAAGGAACCTTTGGGAGAGAGGGAGGGATGGAGGGTGAGGGATGAAAATCAAATTCAACACAATCGGATTGAACAAAATCAAACAAGCCAAACAAAGACATGAGCGATGACGGCGACCGAGGGCGATTCTTCTCCATTTGGTGTCACTTTCACCCTCTCCTGGACTCTTTCTGCAGACAAACGAGGCGGCCGCAGACGCGCGAGGGAACGGCACCATCCGTCAGCCGCGTTTTAGTGCTTCATTAGGACTAACGAGCAAGCGGGATGGATCGTTTTAAGCTGATAAACAGTCGTGGAGTCAATGAGTCAAAAGCACTTGCAGCCTCACATCTGACACACGGACATGAGGAATCGGCCTCTCTGCTGCACTCTGGGAGCTGGACGCTATTAGACGAGAGACGCCCGCTAATGTAGCATGAGGAGCGGCCTTAAATCACATCCGCACTGACTCGAGGAGAGCGACGGACACCAACGACGCAAGCATATCTGCATATCGAGAGAGAGAGAGAGAGAGAGAGAGCGCATTCGGCCGCAGGCCTGCGTTTCCATGAAATGCTTCCATGCTGCAGTTTTCTTTCCTGTTCGGATGCATTTCCTATGGAAGCTCATTTCCACCACATTAGAATAAAAATCATGAAATGATAACTTAAAAAGTCAAAATTATGAGAGAAAACGCTATGTAAGAAAAAAAAAAGTTGATTATGCTGGTATAAATTGACATAAAAAGTCAAAATTATTAAATAGTCGAAATTATGAAAAAAAGCCATGAAAAAGTCAAAATGAAGAAATACCGGTAATTACAACTTTCTATATGACTTGTCAAATTCGCCTTTTTATGTCAATTTCATAATTCTGATTTAGTGTCATAATTTTATGTCATAATTTTGGCATGTCAATTTCAACTTTTTTACAGTAATGTCATAATAATGATGTGTCATAATTTCGACAATGTTGATTTCGACTTGTTTTTTATGATATATTTTCAATTTTTTTTCATATTTGACTTCTTGAAATCACGATTTCAATTTTTTAAGTCAGAATTTCAACATCATAATTTCGACTTTTTGTCAGTTGACTATTTAAGTCCAAATTTTGACTTTGTATGTCATAATTTTGACATGTGAATTTCTACTTTTTTAATGTCATATAGACACATCATAATTTTGACAAATGTCAATTTCAACTTTTCTATTTTAAACTTTTTGTCATATTTGTGACTTCGACTTTTTAAATCAGAATTTCAAAGTCATAATTTCGACTTTTTATGTCAATTTTGACTTAATATCATAAGACTTTTCATGCCAATTTCTACTTATTAGAACTTTTTAAAGTCGAATTTATGTGTCATAGTTTTGACTTTTTCATGTTATTATTATTATAACTTTTTGACTCGTAATTTTGACTTATGCCAGTCTTTTTTTTGGCAATTATGACTGATATAATTTTGACTTTTCATCTGAAATACGATTTGGCATACTTTAACTATTATGATAATTCTATAATTATGATAATTCGTATGTGGCGAAAATGGAAGAATGGTAAAAAGAATGGTAGTGCATAAATAAATGTGCAAAAAAGCTGCAGAAACGGACGAAAGACGACACAGAAGTCACTTTTGGATGGAGAAAATAGTCAGGCAGATCCATCGATGGACAGAAAATCAATGCGCTGATGGATGGAGTGTTTGTGTGCACGCAATGGACAAAGACGTTGTGCTGCGAGGAACTCGTGTGACCTTTGACCCGTCTGCTGTGCGTCTACCCGAAATGACGTCGCAAACAGATGTTCGGGTCACATTACAGCGCAAAATTAAGATGAAAAAGAAAGAAATTGCTGTTGCTTCATATGAAACAGAACGGTGTAAATATTAGGTTTCAAGATTTTCAAGATTTGGTTTCTGGGAGAAGAAAAAGCCGGTGTTTGCCCTTGTGTTTGTCATGCCCTTTCCGTGGATCGATATGTCAAGAAAATGTCATCTGTCTGTGCATTAAGTAACCAAATCCCAGAAAAGCTACATCATAACAAAGACAGCCGAAGCTGCACACAAACACCGCGGACGAACCGATCGAGCGCTCGACTCACAGCTAAAGAGCCAAAGCGAGAATAAGACTTCAAATTCAATCTGACCTGCACCTGAAACACAATTTCAGCACTTTACAAACTCAAAAAGCAAATCACTTTCTCTCAACGCATTACAAACTCACACTGGAAGATCGCAGTGCCATTTACGCTCCGTAAATGCTTCCTAACGGCATGAACTCACGGTTCTGCTGGACGAGGTGAGTTCACGTATCAAGTGTAATTCGTGTCCAATGATATTTGCAATAATGTGAGCTTTCAGATAATGTGGATTCCAGATAAACGCCCAGTGAAACGGTCATTAGCATGCACATAAGTGGTTTCACCCTTTTAGCTGGAGAAAGGGGAAAAATCAATCAAGGGAAGTGAGCCTAAATCTATAGCGTTATGGGTTTTATATTCCTCACAAACTAGCCATCAATCTGCACAGAAGCAATGCTCCCACAATGCATTTCACGAGGAAAATAGAACGATTCAAATGGCTTCATGGCATTTCCTGAAAGCTGCTTTAAAAGCACAGTTAACAACTCAACAAAATCACTCGACCAGCAAGAGAGAAGAAACGATGCTCTTCCTCAGTGCTTCTGCCTTGTTTTCCTGCACAAATATCTAAACTTTCTGAAATCGAGATACATTTACTGGAGAACCGAAATGACTGAAGATATTAAGAGTTGTTTAGTGAAAAAATGATCAGATTGAAGTGAGTTTGTGCTAAAAGAACGAATATCTGACAGTGGAGTCAGAAAAATACTCTTAATTCAGTCGATTTTCAAGACATAATATCTTCAGTCATTTCTCTTCAATAAATGTATCTTGATTTAAGAATGTTTAGATATTTGTGCTGGAAAACAAGGGAAGTGAAATCACAAAATTATGAGATTAAAAATTTCTGCCACATAAGAAAAAAAATCATGAAATGACGTAAAAAGTCAAAATTACGAGAAAAAAAATTATCGAAATTATCACTTTTGTCAACTTTTTATCTAACAAATGACTTTGTATATCAGAATTTCGACTTTTTATGTCAATTTCTACCATAATTTTCATTTAGTAGCTCATAATTTTGACTTTTTGTGTTAAGACTTTTTTCTTATCTGGTGGACATTTTTTCCTCATAATTTCGACTTTTTCATTATTATGACATGTCAATTTTGTCACTTTTTATCTAACAAATAACTTTGTGTCAGAACTTTGACTTTTTATGTCAATTTCTAGTTTTTAATGTCATGATTAAAACTTTTCATACCAATTTCGACTTAGCGTGTCATATTGCGTCGTAATAATGACTTTTTGAAGTCATAATTTTGACTTATGTCAATTAAAATTTTTTAATGTGATAATTAAGACGTGTTATAATTTCTACGTCAATTTCGACTTTTGTTTTTTTTCGTAATTTCACATCTTTTCAATTTTGACTCATGTCAATTTCTATTTAAATGTCTATTTAAATGTTCTATTTAAATTTTTTTAAATGTCATAACTTAAACTTTGTGTGTCATATTTATAACTTCTTCAAATCACGGTTTTGACTTTTTAAGTCAGAATTTTAGAATTGTTTTAAGCATAAAGTCATTTTGCTTCTGAAGTAAAAGTATCTTGATTTAAAAATGTTCAGATATTTGTACTGCTAAATGAGAAATACATCAATTTTTTGCAGTATAATACTATATTTTAAGACATTGCAAAAGCATGGTTTGCTTTGAAGTCAAATAAATAAACATTTTGTATTTTATTGCATTATAATGAATTGGAATTGAGCTTGTAAAACTGATGAAGAAACATCTCTGGAGTCTTCAGACAGATGATTCCTCCGAGACTCTGATCAATACACTCACTCATCATTTACACGCCAAAATGAAACTGGTAATTAGATTCCTGATTATCATTAACGACATTTGATTCAATCTGCTCTGCATCTCCGTGACCCCTGGCCATTTCATTTTCATGACCTAATCATAATGAATGCGAAACTCAACGTTTATTAAAGCTACTGCTTTTTCTGTTTCGCCCTCAACAAACATTTATTACTGAGGAAACGTTTTTGTTGTTGCATTTCCAAACTGCAGCTGCGTTCTCATTTTCAGCTGGCAGACGAGTGAAGGGAGGATTAGCAGATAAACACGGGACGCGACGCTTCAGAAGAGGGAAACGTTTCGTCTCAAATCTCCTCTGGCCTTCACAACCTCTGCATGTAGAATCAATGCCAAACAGCAGAGAATCAAGTTACTGTTTCACTGGATGCACTAAACAGAAAAACACGTCTTTTACAACTGCAACGGAAAAAGATCCCCATCCTGACCACAGCTGGAACGCTTTGGATTTTCCCACTGATTTTTTGGAGCAAACGTAACGCCTTTGTCATCATTTACTTCCAATTGTGGAACACACAATTCTGACTTTATATCTCGCAATTCTGACTTTATTTCTCGCAATTCTGACTTTATAACACAATTCTGACTTTATATCTCGCAATTCTGACTTTATAACACAATTCTGACTTTATATCTCGCAATTCTGACTTTATAACTCAATTCTGACTTTATATCTCGCAATTCTGACTTTATATCTCGCAATTCTGACTTTATATCTCGCAATTCTGACTTTATATCTCGCAATTCTGACTTTATAACTTGCAATTCTGACTTTATAACTCAATTCTGACTTTATATCTCGCAATACTAACTTTATAACTCAATTCTGACTTTATATCTCGCAATACTAACTTTATAACTCAATTCTGACTTTATAACTCAATTCTGACTTTATATCTTGCAATTCTGACTTTATATCTCGCAATTCTGACTTTATAACTCAATTCTGACTTTATATCTTGCAATTCTGACTTTATAACTCGCAATTCTGACTTTATATCTCGCAATACAAACTTTATAACTCAATTCTGACTTTATATCTCGCAATACTAACTTTATAACACAATTCTGAATTTATAACATAATTCTTACTTTATATCTCGCAATACTAACTTTATAACTCAATTCTGACTTTATAACACAATTCTGACTTTATAACTCAATTCTGACTTTATAACACAATTCTGACTTTATAAATCACAATTCTGACTTTTCAGAATTGCGATTTATAAAGTCAGAATTGTGTTATAAAAAAAAAGATCAGTTCATCGATAAGCACTTTTACTTTTAATACTTTTAAGTACATTAAAAACCAAGTGCTGTTGTACTTTTACCCAGGTAAAATGACAATTTTTAGGTGTCCCTAAGAATGAGTACAGAAGAATATTTTCTATTCTCCCACTTACATGCGTTTAAAACATCTTCTGAAAGAGTAGGAGAATCATAAATACTGCACGTATAATTGCCTTCACTAGAAAAACAGCTGTGAGAGAGTCTGAGCGGCTGTGATTTTCCTCTCTCTCTCTGTGACTCCTGTGCTTTTTAAAATAGGGTCCAAATCATAGTAATCATAGACATGGAGCAATTATGAAACTTTCTATAAGTACGATATAATCCCTTATCATTATTTTAAATATAGCTGCTGAATGCTGGCCTGCGAGTGGAGTCATTACATCCAGTATCACATCGCACAGGCTATATTTAAACTGCGGCTGACGTGACCGACAAAGGCACATATTGTTTCTCCGACACCAACAGCTATTGCAACGCAATCTGTTAGATGAGAACTGCTCTTCTGACGAGAGAAAACATAGGATTAGACTGCAAAGACCTCGGAATAAAAAAATTAAAAAAGGTAATTGTAACTTTCTTATCTCACAAATCTAACTTTTTCCTCACAATTGCAAGTTTATAATTTTCAATTCTGACTTTTTTTCTCAAAATTGTGAGATACCAACTCAGAATTGTGAGATATAAATTCAGAAATCTGAGGAAAAAGTTAGAATTCTGAGATATAAACTTGGAATTGCAAGAAAAATAGTTATAATTGTGAGATAAACTTGGAATTCTGAGAAAACAATCGGAATTGAGATATATATCTCGGAATTGAGACAAAAAGTCATAATTGTGAGATAAAAACTAGGATTTCTGGGGGAAAAAAGTCAGAGTTGTGAGATATAAACTCAGAATTCTGAGAAAAAAGTCATAATCGCAAGTAAAAAGTCCGAATTGTGAGATATAAGCTCTGAATTCTGGGGGAAAAAAAGTCAGAACTGCTATATAAACTAGGATATCTGGGGAAAAAAAGTCAGAATTGTGAGATATAAACTCAGAATTCTGAGAAAAAAAAGTCAGAACTGCTATATAAACTAGGATTTCTGGGGAAAAAAGTCAGAGTTGTGAGATATAAACTCGGAATTCTGAGAAAAAAGTCAGAATCGCAAGTAAAAAGTCAGAATTGTGAGATATAAGCTCTGAATTCTGGGGAAAAAAAGTCAGAACTGCTATATAAACTAGGATTTCTGGGGAAAAAAGTCAGAACTGTGAGATATAAACTCAGAATTCTGAGAAAAAAAAGTCAGAACTGCTATATAAACTAGGATTTCTGGGGAAAAAAGTCAGAGTTGTGAGATATAAACTCGGAATTCTGAGAAAAAAGTCAGAATCGCAAGTAAAAAGTCAGAATTGTGAGATATAAGCTCTGAATTCTGGGGGAAAAAAGTCAGAAATGCTATATAAACTAGGATTTCTGGGGAAAAAAGTCAGAACTGTGAGATATAAACTCTCATAGATTGTTCTTGGATGAACGAGTGAAGTTTGTCTTTTTCTATTTTCTCTTCTAATTTTAATCATAAACCTCAGCATATTTTGTTAGATTTGAACTTAAAAAATGCAAAAACACTGATGGTGAGGTACAAAATAAACTTAATTCAAGATCCATTCTCTGAAAACAGGTCTCATTTTGTTTTGCTATTTTAACTGGAAAATGAAATAAAGCACTGATTTTTTTTTTGCAGTGAAAGGTGGGTGGAGAAGGTGAAACGGCATCTGAGGTGTGATATGGGATTTCTGGTTGCCGTGAAAGAAAGGTCTGTGTGGAAAGCCTGTAGCTGAGCTATAAATATGTCAGGGTGGAACTCACTCTGCATACAGAGCCCATCTGTGCAGTTCTTGGACTGGAGCACCGTTCCCTCGCAGTCCTTCCCGCCATTCTTGGGGGCCGGAGCGCTGCACTCCCGCCGTCTCCAGTGAGTGCACTCCGTCCCACACGGCGACCATTTGCTCCACTCCGTCCACAGCCCATCCACTGCAATAAAGAGAGCAGAACATCAGAACTGGCCAGTCCAATGGAGACTGTCCCTTTTCAAAAGAATGGAGTAAATCTTCAATATAAAATAAAACAAATGTCTTTTTTTAGTTCTAAGCAATTATGTTATAATATTATATTTGCTATAATAACATAATTTAATATAATTGTAATTCAAATGTTAAATTACTAATTATTATGCTGATAACTCGTAATGAAAAACATCTAATGTAAAAACTATTTCATTTTAATATAATATAATATAATACAATATATAAGACCACAATGAAAAAGTAGGATTTTTTATTTAAACGCTGAATAATTAAATAAATATATATTTTTTTAAAAAAGTAAAAGATCCTCAAACTGTAAATTACTCAAATTAATATGCTGATAACTTGTAATAATAAAAGTGTAATAAAATACTAAAAATATATAATATAATATAAAAATGTGAGGCCACATTAAAAATACGGGATTTTTAATTTTTATTTTAGAAGGATTTATTTATCCTATTAAATTTGATTTATCTGGGATTTAAAAATTAAAAAACAAACATACAAATAAAACATAAAATTGTTACCCAAACTGTATATTACTCAAAAATTAGGCTGATAACAACTTTTAATGAAAAATGAAATATAATATAATATAATATAAAATAATACATTTTCAATGTGATCTCAAAATTAATTCATACTATTTAATCCTATTTTTTAAAAAAAAGAATCAAATTATTATACTGATAACAACTTGCAAGAAAAAAAGAAAGAAAACAAAAAATGCAAAATGAATATGTAGGTCAGCACTGTCTCAGACTGAAAAACAAACGTACAAATGGAAGCACAAAGCGTCCTGGTGTTGAAGCGTTATACCTGGACACAGCGGGTTACATGGCAGTCTCTGGATGGCTTGACCATCACAGATGGCTCCTCCGTTCAGCGGCGCCGGGTTGGTACAGCTGCGCGTCCTCTTCTGATAGCCACGGCCACAGCGACTGCTACACACCGACCACTCGGTCCACGTCGACCAGCCGCCGTTCACTGCACGGGAAAAGAGGCAAGGAGACGTTTATCAAAGACAGACTCAACATGAATCCTAAGTCACTCACTCATTTATTCATTTGATGGAAAACTGTGGAAAAACAGACACTCCGACACTGTCGCTAAGACTCATGGGAGTGTGGCGTACAGCAGCGCTGATTCCTCTTTCAATCAATCAGTGAGACGAGTTTCAAGAGAGACGTGATTGAAGCTTTGATACCGAAAGATTCTCAGTTTATCACAACAGCGAGTGATGAGCTCTTGAGCAGAACCCAGGAACGACACACTTCAAGCTATAATTCACCCCAAAATAAACTTTCTGTCATCATCTGCTCGCTGCCAAGCTGCTTCAGCGGAGCACAACAGCAGGATACTGCTTTTCCATATAATAAAAGTGACTGAAACATACAAACAAATCGGAATATAAGCGATGTTCAAAAGACCAAGTGCATTTTCTGTGATTAAAAGTCATCAATTTTTTTTTTAAATAAATAATGTTTAAAAAAAATATAACTTTTGTATACAAGTTTGGAAAAACATGAGGCTGAGTAAATGATAACACAATTATTATAATTATAATCATTAATAGTTTGCTATAGCTTTGCTAAATATGATGAAAATCTGTAAGTGACAAATATTATATATATAAATAAATAATAAATAATATAAATATATATAAATAATATTTGTCACTTATACATAATATATATATATATATATATATATATATATATATATTATTCTCTCTCTCTAAATATATATATATATTTTTTTTTTTAATTCTCTCTCTCTCTCTCTATATCTCTCTCTCTCTATATATATATATATATATATATTTGCTCTATGTCTGTTGTGTCCATGATGGAGTTTCAGCAGTCACTCCTTGAGCCGGTTCTCATCAGACCACGTCCGTCTCTCTGAAAGTGTGTAATGGAGCCGATTGTGGTTCATTTCTTCTGTGGATCAGCCAAGATCAGAGTCCTGCTCTCTGAAGGCCATCCTCCCTGACCGCGTTTAGGCCTGAATGAGCAGGCGAGGGATTGTGACCTTTTTGTCTCCAGAAATCCATCAAAGATTTGCGCCATTTTTTACAGTTTCCCTGACCACATGTGGTGAACGTCGTCTTGTCTTGCTTCTCGGAACGTTCGTCAGAAGCGTGCAGTGACGACGGGAGGGAAAGAGCTCTGGATCACGGTGTGTGTGTGCGGGTGAGTGAGTGGTTTAGTGTGTCAGCAGTGAGGGATGGAGGTGAAACTCGACCCTGATGACATCATCTGCATCTCTGCACCATCACCTCCATCCGAGAGTGGGAAAGGAGAGGAGATTTCTGCAGCGGATTGAACAGTTTCTCCAAATCAAAGATTAAAGATTCGATCGACAAGGAAAGACAGTCGAGAACAAGCAACCACAAACATTCACTTCCCTTTATGTCCATCAATCATCCGTCTATCTATCTATAAATCTATCCATCCATCTATCTCTCCATCCATGCATCCGTCTCTCCATCCATCCATCCATCCGTCTATCTGTCTAACAGCGAACCGCTGTTCAAGGTAAACTGGAGAGCGCTTCAAATCACGTCGCCTTCACGATGAGAAAGAGAAGTCAATTTATTACAGCACGGGAACAGGAAACATCTGTCTGCCAGCTCTGCACAGATCTGGGATTTTATCTGTAGGGAAAACAGTAAGCGATCGCAGCAGGTGGGTTGTTTTCACTTGTTGAAGAGCTCCTGAAACACTCCACAGCGGCTGAGCAGGTGCCGAGGTGCGACTTCACAATGTCAAAGTGTTGCGTTTGCATTTGGGGGAAAATTTACACCACGTTATTCTTTCAACACTTGAAGCCGCAGAGGGGGGTTAAAACGCATGCAACTTGTCAGCATAGTTGTTTGTTCTTAAGAGGAAAATGTTCCAGCTCCAGGGGATTTCATGGCAAGATCCAAACGAAGGCAACTTCAGATGAGATGGACTGTGGTACTCTAAAGGAAACACAAGGTACTACAGTCTAAAAACAAACGTTTTGGCTAAAAAATAAAACAATGCGACAGTTTGCATCGTTTTTTTTGAGTTATAACAATTTGTAATAAAATTGTGATAGCACTTTGAGTTAGAGGAACTTGAAGTTTTTGTGGCCCTTTATGTTTTCAACTAACATTCACACTGATCAGGTATAACATTATGACCTTCCTAATATTGTGTTGCTGCCAAAACAGCCCTGACGCGTCCAGGCGTGGACTCCTCTAGACCCTGAAGGTGTTCTGTGGGATCTGCACCAAGATGTTCGCAGCAGATCCTTTAGGTGAATCCTCCATGGATTGGACTTGTTTGTTCAGCACATCCCATGGATGATCGATTGGATTGAGATCTGGGGAATTTGGAGGCCGAGTCAACACCTCAAACTATCCTCAAACCATTCCTGCTTTGTGTCAGGAGCATTATCCTGCTGAAAGAGCCACAGCCACTAGGGAAAACGAGAAAGGCTGTACATGGTCTGCAACGACGCTTAGGTAGGTGGTTCGTGTCAAAGTAACGTCCACATGGATGCAGGACCCAAGGTTTCCCAGAAGAAGCATCACACTGCCTCCGCTGGCTCGCCTTCTTCCCATAGTGCATCTTGGTGCCATGTGTTCCCCAGGTAAGAGACCCATTTTTCCTGCTTCTAACATCATCTTTGAGGACAAAATGTCCACTTGCTGCCTAATATATCCCACCACTAACAGGTGCCGTGATGAAGAGATGATCAGTGTTATTCTCTTCGCCTGTCAGTGCTCATCGTGTGATATTATTTTGGCTTTGTTTAAATGAACAGAAATGTTTTTAATAGTTTTATTTAACGATAATAACCCTGCGTTGACTTTGTTTTCATGCTGTCAAAGCTACAGAAAGTTGAAAAGCCGAGATCATTTCTGAATATGTTGAGACGTACCGTAGACGATGACAGTGGCTGTTGTGCTTCGCCGTTTGGCCACGATGTTCTTGGCCACGCAGGTGTAGTTGGCGGTGTCGGACAGACGGGCCTGTTTGATGATTAGGTTGTGGTCGATGGTGATGTAAAAGTTTCTGTCGTCCGCAGGGTCGATAATCTCCTCGTTTTTCAGCCACTCCACCTACAAACATACACACACACACAGGGTTTAGACACACGAACGCCAGGAGGAACAGACGTTAATCCAGTCTGAATCCATAAATCAGGGTGACACATTTAAAGGCAGGTTTCCTCTTATTTCCCTCTTACGTTTCAATATACTCATATCAGTGTTGATGTGTGTGAAAAGGCTCCATAAAACGTCAATATCGATCACATTCTCGCTTTCTTTCCACTCAACAAAGTCATGTAGTGAAGTAAAAACAGCGTTTTTGTAAGTGCTTTCAGGCTTTTTGACCTTTTATTACGAGTTTGCCGTTTTCAAATGGCTTCAGCACTGAACCCGAGGTCACATCTGCAAAGGAAAGTGACTGTTTTAAAGCTATATGACTGTAAATCACGCAGATCTTCCTCTCAGTTTTGGCAAGAAGGAACAGCAGATGATCAAACGCTCTCTTTTCACTGGTCTCATGAGAGCACTTGGACAGACCTGAGATCAGCAGAAGAAGGAAGACGACTGACCGATCGCAGGTCGTTGTGAGGTTTATGAAAGGATGCATGACTCTTTTCACTCCAAAACCTTGGCAAATAAAATACACTATGATTTTGGGCAGAAATCTGAGAAGCTTTGCAGAGGGTAACTGCAAGAATCATCATCAAATGAGCTAAAATGCATAATAAACAACACAAAGACACACTGACAGGGCGCAGGCTTCTGAATTCTGTGGGAAATTAAGACAGAGAATGATAAATTATTTCTCATAATTTGATTTATGCTGGCTCTAAAAATAACATCTGACTTGATGGCTTCCTGCTCTCATTAAAGGACTCGTCTGCTGATAAAAACAAAGTATTGCATATGATGTGCAATTTTCCTTTTTATCGTCTTCCATTACTGTTTATTAATATTTAATGAGTTGGACGTGTGTGTGTGTGTGTGTGTGTGTTTAAGGGTCGAGCGGTTACTCTGGCATGTGCACATATATATATAATAATCCCGCGGTACTCGGATATCACCTGATGGATCCATTCCCGACTGGACAGATCCAGAACTGAAGCAATAAGCTGCTGTGCGAATGGAATTCAATTGAGTTGATGCAGGTTTATCATACAATCCCGTGATGTAATCAGCAAAATGGTGCCATTGAGGGACGGAGAAGACAAAAAAATCAATGAGGATTACCCACAAATCCACTGTGCACTCGGCTTGCCAAGGTGATTATATGTGGCCCTCAAATTACTAAAGCAAACAGGCAAACAAAACCAAAGCGGGCGTCTCAGTGTGTGTTAAAGGCAGATATGTGACGCGGGACGCTGATTGGTGCTAATGTGCTATTTAGGGCTATTTAGTTAATGAACAAAAGTACAGCACTTTGGTACAACACACATTGCTATTAATATGTACTTTATGAATAAAGGTGAACTTAAATCTCATGAAAACATGCCCAGATCATATTTCACGCTAAAATCAAGAGAAAACAATGTTTTGCATGGAGATAATCATGCTTACTTGACATTTATTTCATGACAATTATATGCAAAAACACATCATTTCAAAGCAGAAAATACATTTGCGTTTTTAAAAAGCGCTATACAAATAAATGTGAATTGAACAGATTTTCCACATATTCAAGCACATATTTCCTCAAATTCATATTGCACAAACATGGTCTATATTAATTATGCATTATTTAAATTATAACATAATGTAATATTAATAATAATGGTGATAATAATAAATTAATAAAGTATATATTTTGTTAATGTGGGGAAAATAATGCATTATTTAAATTGCAAATAATAATAATAATTATAATAAAAAGCTTTCAAATTAAATGAATTATATTTCACTGTAAATTCAATACAAAATAAAAGTTTTGCATGAGGATAATGAAGCTTTAATTTGCATTATGACATTTACTTAATGATAATTAAACATATATTCCCTCAAATTTGCATTATTATACTACAGAAAAAATACATTAAATTGTAAAAAAATATTATTAATACTCAAAACAATAATACCAAAACAACAATAAAAGCTTTTTCAAATCAGTTTAACAAATTAATAATAATAATGTTCATGTAAAATAGTGTGTTATTTAAATTCCAAACAACAACAACAACAATAAAAGCTTCTTCGATTTATTATTCTAAATAATAATAATAATTTGTAATTAAAGAAGTGATCATTATAAAGGAACTGATAATTGAATTGATAAAGCTCATGTTGATTGAAATAAAATACTGCATGTTTGATTGATCTTCTCGGGCTGCAGTGCACACGCTCAGCAGCGAGTGAGGAGCTGAACTGCAGTACATCTTGAGCAGAGCTATGGGATGTTACCAGGAAACAAGAGAATGAAGCAGACAGATATTGGGTTACCTAAAGTGATTTTCCTCTCCATCCATTTACAGCGTAAAGTGCTGGGCATCGTGGGTGAAAGCAGAACAGAGTCAGACGTGAACTCAAGGCAGCATTTCAAAAAACACTGTGATTGAGAGCAAATAAAGGTGCAGGTGATCATCAAACTCTCCCAGACGCTCATGGCGGTCAAGAGCTGCAACAAACGACACTTACACATCCACTACGCCTTCATTTATGAAATACTTCGTTCATGTCTGACAACAATCACAACATTGCGAATGTTGTTGCAGTAGAAATGACATGCTTCAGCTTTAATATGGACTTTAGTAACCAATAAGAGTGTGTTGAAACTATTGCCCTCTGTAGGTGAATTCATGAATTCAGTTCAATGTTGATTCAGTTCAGTTCAATAACTGTAAAGCCATCTTGGCAGTGCGCCAACACGTGTCACTCCCGGATAACCAAAAATGGGCAAAGAGGCGGGACGTGGGTGAAGATGAGGTGCCTGGTTGCTGAAACCACGCCCTCCTAGCTCGACATGACCAAATTAGCTCGGGCTAAAGAGCTATCTATCTATCCTAGATACTATCTATATACCATCTTGGCAGTGGATCATCACGCGTCACTCCCGGATAACCAAAAATGGGCAAAGAGGCGGGATGTGGGTGGAGCTGAGGTGCCGTGTTGCTGAAACCACGCCCTCCTAGCTCGACATGACCAAATTAGCTCGGGCTAAAGAGCTATCTATCTATCCTAGATACTATCTATATACCATCTTGGCAGTGCATCATCACGCGTCACTCCTGGATAACCAAAAATGGGCAAAGAGGCGGGATGTGGGTGGAGCTGAGGTGCCGTGTTGCTGAAACCACGCCCTCCTAGCTCGACATGACCAAATTAGCTCGGGCTAAAGAGCTATCTATCTATCCTAGATACTATTTATATACCATCTTGGCAGTGCATCATCACGCGTCACTCCTGGATAACCAAAAATGGGCAAAGAGGCGGGACGTGGGTGGAGCTGAGGTGCTGTGTTGCTGAAACCACGCCCGCCTAGCTCGACATGACCAAATTAGCTCGGGCTAAAGAGCTATCTATCTATCCTAGATACTATCTATATACCATCTTGGCAGTGCATCATCACGCGTCACTCCCTGATAACCAAAAATGGGCAAAGAGGCGGGACGTGGGTGGAGCTAAGGTGCCGTGTTGCTGAAACCACGCCCGCCTAGCTCGACATGACCAAATTAGCTCGGGCTAAAGAGCTATCTATCTATCCTAGATACTATCTATATACCATCTTGGCAGTGGATCATCACGCGTCACTCCCGGATAACCAAAAATGGGCAAAGAGGCGGGACGTGGGTGGAGCTGAGGTGCCGTGTTGCTGAAACCACGCCCTCCTAGCTCGACATGACCAAATTAGCTCGGGCTAAAGAGCTATCTATCTATCCTAGATACTATCTATATACCATCTTGGCAGTGCATCATCACACGCCACTCCCAGATAACTGAAAATGGGGAAAGAGGCAGGACGTGGGTGGAGTTGAGGAGCCTGGTTTGCTAAAACCATGCCCACCTAGCTTGACGTGACCAAGTTAGCTCAGGCTAAGGAACTATCTATCTATCCTAGATACCATGTAAAATATTAATAAAGATAACAAATTATATCATATGAAAGGGGTTATGGTCAATCTAAAGTGTCTGTTTTACGATATAGATGCTCCAGCAACAGTAATATTGTAATTTGTGTTGGGTGTACAAATGACAACATGCAAAATCAAAACGGGACTTCATACATTTGTAATGAAATAGTGATCGCGAGATGAATCCAATCCGTCGCATTGAATCCATGAAATATATAAGATAAGATATATTGTCCATTATTTGCATCATATTTCTTCTGAACGATTTGCTCTCCATCATTGTTCTTCAAGAAATTATGCAATCTGAGCAGCGTTTATGTTGTGAAAATGCAAACGATCATACAAATGAACCCACGTCCAAAGTATAATTTTTCAAAATAGTGCAGCAGTTTTAGTTATAATATCCAAGCGGTGTAGTAAATCTGACCCACAAAACTTTTACCCAATGCCAAGACGATCCAACAACACGTGTTCTGCTTATCTTCCGCATGTGTGCACACGTACACATCTGTATTGACTATTAAATGCGCAACAAGGCATATTATTTGATAATTGTATGAAATAATCCTGAAAAAAAAGCCAAAACAAGGCAGAGATGACAAGTTTAGCGGCTGGAATTAGTGACGTGATGGCTCACAGACAGCAGACAAACGGCTATTAGTGACAGCAGCAGCAATCCACCTGTCACTCAAGTGGCCACGCCCTTAATTATGCAGAACTTTAAGGCTTAATATAACTTAAACAGATGAGTTATAAAAAAATGTACCTCCCTCACAGTTGTCATGAAGAGCAAAATTAGCTATTTAGACCAAAACCAGTTTTTGTACCAGGCTGTAAATGTGTTTTTTTCTGCTTTAAAGTTGGGCATTTTAACATGGGCGTCTATGGGATTGACACACTCTTGGAGCCTGTCTCTAGTGGCCAGTCAATGAATTGCAGTTCCGTGTTTTTTTCAAGAGAGAGAACGGAAGGTTGCCGCTTGCTCAAGACCAATCAGACACTGTTTTACAGCCGGAACACACTTGGATTGGTTTGATCACTCAGTCTTGATTTACCATTATTTTTTCCATTTTTTTCTATTATATTTTAACGTTCATTTCAATTTCATACATGTCATTCGTTTATGGTTTTGGTTTTAGTTAGTGCTAATAGCCAGGCCTGCAGTCATTGAAATGGTCGTTCAGGTCTCTTCCTCTCATCTAATGGCCGATGTGCAGGACTGATGCTGTGAGCTCAATGGCTCCTCTAATAGCTGCAGTTCGTGTGGGCGTCCGTGGAAGTGTAATTATGTGCTATACATAGAGCTGAAGATCAGCGAATCCATATGGAGCTCAACACACGTGTCGTATCTATAAAAGCACGCAAACACACGCACACTCCAGGATTTATCACACGGGGGAGACGTGTCTCTTTCGGTTCGGTTTTGTCAGCCCACCGCTCACTGTCTATTTCTCGCTCCCACGCAGACGCTCGTTATTGTCTGATTGTCAGTGAGACGTTCAGGGCGATAATTGGCACATTTATTAACGGAAGGAAATTGCATGTCAGTCATCAGAAAGTGTTTCTATCTCTTTTGTAAAAGGTACATAGAAATGAGAGAAGAGAAAAGGGTTTTCATATTATGTTTTTAGGCATTTTAAGTCTCATCAAGGTTTCATTTATTTGATCAAAAATACAGTAAAAATAGTGAAATATTTTTATAATGTAAAATATCTGTTTTCTACGTGAATATATAGTAAAGTGTAATTTATATCCGGTGATCAAAGCTGAATTTTCAGCATCATTACTCCAGTGTCACATGATCCTGATTCTGATATGATGATTTGATGCTCAAGAAACATTTATGATTATTATCAATGTTGAAAACAGTTGTGGAAACTGTCATAGAGTACATAGAAAGCATTTATTTGACACTTGACATGACTTTTGATTAATGCATCCTTTATGAATAAACGCATTCATTTCTTTTATAGTCAGGGGTTTAAACACACCATTATATAAATATGAGATATAGATGAAAGAAGGAGGTATAGATGAGTACAGCGGTAAACAGACGAGACTAAGGAAGGACGCGGCGTATAAAGCAGACACCAGCCGGTGCGCCGCTGACTCTGATTAGCAGCTACTCATGCACTCATATTCATGATGGAAATTAATACAAGTGGTCATTATACAAATAGGCAGAAGCATTAGGAGCCAATTATTGTTTGTGGCTCCATCAAGAGAAGCTGACATCAATTTAATTTGAAGCAGCTGTGTGTGTGTGTGATGGTTAGATGTCTCTATGTGATTGAACGCGGCTTGAGGATGAAGGAAAAACCTGCATTAATATTTAATGGAGCGCAGTAATTACTTTAAATGACGGCAGCATTTAAATAATCTTCAGTCTGATCAGAACAGGAAGACTTTGGCAGATGAAGCGTCATGTTTACCTTCGACCGGCCCCTGATTCTCAGATGATTGTTGAAAACCAGTCCTAATCTGTGCTTGAGTCAAATATAACCAGCGGTTTGGAAACCAGCAGCTGCTACGACTCCAGATGAAAGACTTCCAAACAAGAAAAGAAATAAAACACTTCTCTTTCATAATCCTCAGATTCAGAGGCACAAATGCAAATGCGGCTGTGAATCTCCCGCGCCGCGTTTCTGAATTATTCACATGCCAAAGACATTATTACGTTAATTGGGAACAATTTCACAAAAAAACAACCTCGTTTGAGTCGTGAGAAGCTCAGATCTTTTCCCTGGCAAAATAATAATAATACAACAACAATAATACAACCACACACAGAAATCAGCAGTTATTATTATTTCATGTGGGAGAGGCGACAGGACGCTGAAGCCAAATGACTCGTCTTTGAATCAATTCTAGACGCTGAGAACTCTTCGAAAAAAAGCATCAGTGGGTTCCATGCAGAACTCTGGGGTTCTCGACTCAATTTTAAATAATCATTTATGCCAAAAAGTTTCTATAAAAGGAGAAATATTTTAAATGGTTGCATAATACTTTAATGTTTAACGGATTAATTATTTCAATTATTCTAGTGATAAAGTATATAAACTGCTGTTTAATTCATTAAATTTAATTGCAATGAATACTGAAAGCAAAATTAATTCTATAAATTTGTCCTATATATGACGCACCGGACAGAACCCTTTTAAGGTTATATATGGAACCTTTCCTTCTTTTCACGGTGGGAAAAAAATACAGTATGCAAAATGCAAACTCACACACACACACACACAAACACACACACGTTGTCTTTTCATGTTTTATTGGAACATTCCATAGGCGTAATGGTTTTTATACTGTACAAACTGTACATTCTGTCCCCCTACACTACCCCTACCCCTAAACCTACCCATCACAGAAAATGTTCTGCTATTTTACATTTTCAAAAAAGATAATTCTGTATGATTTATAAGCTTGTTTCCTCATGGGGACCAACAAAATGTCCCCACAAGATCAAAATTTACTAGTATTACTATACCTGTGGGGACATTTGGTCCCCGTAACGTAGGGAATACGCACACGCGCGCACACACACTCACACACACACACACACACAGACACACAGACACACACACACACACACACACACACACAGACACACACACAGACACAGACACAGACACACACACACACACACACACACTCACACATACACACACACACACTCACACACACTCACACACACATACACACAGACGCACACACACAGACACAGTGAGTGTGTGTGCTGAGGTGATTAATAGCGGCGGCAGGTAAAGCATCATCCTCTCCGGACGTCCCGCACACACGCACAGATGTCCTAATTAACGCTGAAGGTCGAGGGCGCTGCGGTGACTCGTCTCTAGATCTCACCTGGGTTTGTTTACCTGCCCTGATTCTCATCACAGAGCTTCACAGTATCTGCACTGCTCTGATTTGGCTGCTATTAGAAACATTTTGACACTATTGTGTTTGTTTCACGTTTGATGAAGTTTGCATCAATGATTATTAGTTAGTTATCCTGTTTTTCACTGTAAAGCTGCTTTGAAATAATCTGTATTGTATGAAGCTTTATAGACTTGATTTTTCTGAGGGGTTTTTTTCACAGTGAAACATTTATTCTATAACAATCCAGAATTTTGAGTCAGAACCATAAATTTTATAAATCGAGCCGCTCTTTATTGTGTGCGAACACGAGAAGTGAAGGGAAAGCGTGAGGCGAGGTGAACAGCAGGAGACGAGTCTGAGTCGAAGACGCTTTTGCAGCAGTTTTCTGTGATTCTCAGAAGTGCAGCATCAGCGCAGCAAACATCACGTTATCATTACCTCAACATCTCATCTGCTCAAGTCAACAGAGCAAAGGAGAATACAGAAGTTATGAAAGATTCGATCAATCTGAGGCATAAACACCGTATATGCAGAGAGAAAAATATGGAAATGTGTGCCAAATCAATATGAATACATATTAATAGCTGAGAATCTGCCAGAAAGCAGAGTAGTGTTTGCAAAAACTAGTCCACAACATTAAACCGCTTCAAACCGGCTCTGACTGCTGGACTGACCTCATTCTGATCTGGCCGTTTCTCCATAAGGCTCTTTTACGTCTCGAGATTAATTTATTGCTCATCGATTTGATTTTAGGATAAATAAATCCATGCGATCTTCATCAGGACTCACTGTGAGGTGCTTATAAAAACATGGAAATGTTCCAGCGACGCGTCTTCACAGAGCTTGTGTCATGTGTTCATTAATATTGCATATTGTTTATAATGAATGCACTGGTTTTCCCTTCAGACGTGCACTATAACAAACCCCAAAACTGAGGCTAATTAGACAGTGAAGCGCTAAAGAGTCACAGACAAACGTAAAAATATTTACCTTCCCACAGGAATGATGATGATGTCTCTAACATCTCAATCTTCGCTTTCAAAAGCCCATCTTGCATGTAAATTACTGGTCTTATTAGGAAAAACATCAGCGAAACAGACGCTATAAAAGAGCCAATTCTGAGCAATAACATTCTCCTCTGATTGATGGGTTTGTTTATGACCAAGGTCAAAGGTCGCGGACCGCATGCATCTCCGTCTCAGAGTTCTGTTCGGTCTCTCTGGAGACCAGCAGCCAGAGCGTGTTCAGACTCGCCCACACGCAACATTTGACAAACACACTACAAAACTGAAGCTCCTGGTCATATTTACAAATAAAAATATTCTTCAGATGAAAACTCTAAATAAATAAAAAGTCTGTCTCTACACACACATATAGTCGCTGTTGGGTGGAAATCTCGTATGTCCAAAAACGCTACTGGAAAAAACACTGTGTTTTTAAAAATAATTAAAAACTGCATTTTCAAAGTTGATATGTTGATGGCTTTATATATAGTCAGACACTTGCATGTGTCATTAAAATTTCACCAAAATCAAGCTCAAATGGAGTTGTGGGGTTTTTTACCAACAAATTCAATACGTGTTTTGTCCGTCATTAGAGCGAAGTGCATCGCATCATGCTTTCATCATCTTACAGGTTATAAAGTTTACTGTAGCTACAGTATATGGGAGCTCATTTGGTCATAATCTCATGTTATTAAAGATGAACTATTATTTACAGGCTATTGATGACAGTACTCATGACTAAATAACACGCTTCTCTGCTCCTCAAACACATAAAACTGTCAATTCTGAATTCAAACATCAATTCTTTATCTACCATTGCATTGCAAACAAGCAGAGACGGTCCAAACCGTGTGCATTCAAAATAGAGGTGGGTGGAGTTATGAGGTTTGACTGACAGTTTGAGTATCCAATAGAGTTACAAGATTCAGTTACAAGCTCTTTTTAATACTTTTCAATGGTTAAATATTCACAAAACCCTCAGACTGACATAAAGTAACAGTAATGATTTATGAAAAAAAATACAAAATAAGGATGCAGGGTTTTAATCTGACAGTGATGATGTGATGAAAAATTAATGTAAAACATGATTCATGAAAAGAAAACAATATAAATAAATAAATAGTTAAATGATAAAATAAACATGAATATATATATATATATATATATATATTATAAAATTTATTAATCCCATCTAACATAAGTTTGTGTTTATATAATATATGTGTGTATATATTATCATTATATATATATATATATATATATATATATATAATGTATATATATATATATATATATATATATAAACACACACACACACACACACACACATACATATATATATATGATTTTCATTACAGGGCTGGCAAAGAACCATTTTTTAGTGCCCCAAATAACCATGTTTTTCTCAATATGAAGGACGTTTTAATAATTTAAGAACCTTTTTCCACTATAAAGAAGCTTCAGTGCGATGAAAAGATATCATGGATGTTAAAGGATCTTCGTGGAAACACCGATGTCGATAACGAACCTGAAAAGAGTCGAATCAAGTCACCTTTACTTATATAGCGCTTTTTACAATGCAAATTGTGTCAAAGCAGCTTTACATTAATAATTATATATAGCAACATGAACATTCTGTTCCAGTTCCACAGAAGAGCGTCAGTCACAGGGTTTGGACTGGATCACTGTTGAGTAACTGACAGCAGTATTTTCATCTTTGGCTGAAGCGTCTCTATAAAAGCCACTAGAAGTGAAGCACAATAGACGAGGACCCCAGCGGAGCCGTCTTCATAAGAAAGGTGAAGAAGGTGAAGAAGGAAAAAAGAAACGAATAATGACATCTTTACAGCGATTTTATGTGGAACTATAGCTGGACAATATATTAAACAAGTATTAAAAAAAACTGTATATTATAGATATTGTCAAATGATTAAATAAATAAACATTTTATTACTAAATATTATACATTTATATTGACTTTCTCAAAGTGGGTTCTGTTTTTAATATGAACTAAAACTGGAAAATATATATATATATATATATATATATATATATATATATATACTCATTAATAGTGTCCTGAACTAGAATAGACAATATAATAAATAAATATTATATATGTATTGTGAATATTGAATATCAATATAAATAAATTATAAAGTAAATATTATATAATTAAATATTATTATAAATATTATATTATAAATAAAAATGATCATTATTATATTTTTCCTTAAATTTGGTGAAAACCGTCACATTTTTGTGATGATTTTTAACCTCATTTTTTTATTATATTTTGCATCTCGTATTCAATATTGTGAACCTACTTGGACACAGCAGCTCTTAGGTCAAAATGAAGGTTTCTCCAAATGAAAAACAGAGTAAATACACAAATATTAAGATATATGGAATAATATTGTTAGTTAGCCCAGCTCAGACACCTGACTAAACAAATGCGATGTCTATTTCAGTGATATACGTTACTGATTTTTCCCCCATTTCCGCACTTGATTTAGTGCATTAGAAACGCACAGAGAACGGAAACATATGCGAGTAACTCAGTCACATGACGTGATTCATCTGAATTACCCAACCGCTCTGCCGTTCTCCAAACCGCTCGCAGTATTTCAGATTCCTCCAGCCGGAGCTGGACTCTTAACGCGCGCCAAGACAAATGTCTGCAGCGTGTTTGCTTTGCGTGAGCTAGCGACTGCTGGCACGATCCGCAGCGCTTCAGATACGACGGCTCCTCCGGGCCGGGCTTTGCGAGGGTTCGAGGCGAGTCATAAAGGCTGAGGATTCATCTGTCGAGAACAGAAGCCGCCACAGACGTGGACTTCCTGAAACAGAGTTTATAACTTTCCAACTTCTGCCGTCCAACTGGCCTCTCTCTAGAACGAATTACAGGATTACTTTGCTTCTACACTAACTCAAGTGTAAAAACAAGCCCCATTTAATAATAATAATGTGCATTTTTTGATTACATTTAGGAATAATGCAATAATGCACAGCTCAAATCATGTCAAACCTACAGACGCTAATCTCAGATTATCAGGCCTGTAATTACGATCATTCTCAGGGAATTTATTTATCGCTAATCCTTCTGTGGTGTCTCTAAAGAAAAGATGTATAACGTGCCGTGGTTAAACACACAATCGTTTGCTCACGGAACAAATGTGGACGAGAAAACAAACAAGCGCTCGAAATAACTAACACAAGTGTTCGAGCGACTCGGGACGACAATAGGCGATTACATTACAGTCTAATCCAGGTGCATAATCAGATTGTTTTTCCTTTTGTAGGGACTGGATGACAAACCCGGAGGATCAAACAAGCGCTCGCCGCATTGACTCTGAACTCGGCGTCGCTCTGACTTCATCTGCTGCGGGGAGATAACGCAGGTCTGCCGGCACATTTTCAGCACCTGCTTCGGTCAAACTAATGCACTGAAAGTGCCTGTGACTCAGAGTAAGACTGCATTCACACTGCAGGGAAATCTGATTTTTATTTTTTGCCCACATGTGCCTCATATCTGTTGACAGTGTGAACTAGGGTTGATATAGCCTCAAGATTATATCACGATATTTCAAGAATATTTTGCGATATTTATGACTATATGGAGGAAAACATATGGAACAAAGTTTTATTTGTGATTTATTAGTGCAAACAAATGAAGGGCGTTTTCTATCCTTTTCCAATGAGCTCCAGTCATTGATGACAGAATATCTGATTCAAAGTGTGAATCTATTGTCATGAGGTGCAGCAGCAGCTTTATAGTGCAATAGTAGACCTTGGGCCGAGCTTTTTAATAGAGATGTACAGTTTTCTTGGCCGATTTTTGGCCGATTTTCAGTAATCAGAGCCACGTCTGAAGTGAAGGAAAGTTGAGAAAGACGAGGCTTGAGTAGAATCAGTGCAGTCAGTCTTAAAGGGCCAGCATCCAAATTTACCTGCTGTCATTATTAATGCTAATCCAACAACAAAAAAGAGAGAAAATCTTTAATAAGAACACGTGTATGTTTAATTCACGCAGTAAAGACTATGAATTGTTTTTTTTGTTTTTTTTCATTTGATTACTTTATACTTTATGTAGTTTTTCAGGTAGATCCATTTCATCTGTGTCTTTGTTCTACTGTAGTTTGTTTTCTTTGCTCTTTCTTTATCACTGTTTACTTGTAGGGTTTTTTTAAGGCTAGTATTATTTTTTATGTGATACTGAAATTCATAATAAGAATTATGAAATTTCAATGATATGAAAAATGTTGATAAATTATTTTTTTTTAAAGCAAAAATTGCTATATATCGTTATCGTGATATAAAATTACTCATATCGTGATATTAGTTTTGGTCATATCATCCAGCCCTAAACTCTACTTATCTAAGTTAAGTAAAATTAACAAATAAAATAAGTGATTTTAATTTGACCAGAAAGGTCGAGTAATTTCTACACAGCTGAAGTTTCCTTTGCAATACATTTTACTCAAACAATATAACACTGAATTAAACCACGCTTTTAAAGTGTAACATCTAACTAAATAATACAATAGCTATTGTGTAGACATCATATCTGCACATTAGAAGTAACATGGCACCTGAAAACAGAGACCTCAACACTTGCTACACAACGATAGTAACATTCGGAGGATAATTTTTGAGAATTAATGTGACATTTTGAGTAGAAAATGAGCTCCAAATGTCACAAAATGGCAAGTTAGAAATGATAAAACAGTGTAAATACAGCTGGAAAACAGCAGAAAATCAACCTCATTAATTATTCAAGGCCCAGTGGATGACGGGAACATCATTTTTACTTAATTTTATAATGTTGATGTTTACACAAATTGTTGTAGGATGTCAAATTCATTTATTCTTGTAGAAATTCCATGTTTTTTCTATAGTATTTACTTCACCATAAAAGCATTTTCAGCGTACATAAGATCTGTGATTCTAGCGAAAGACTCAGACAGGAAGGAGACAGACAGACGAGGGTGTGCGACAGTGACGTTTGTGCCTCCACAGTTAATCAGTGTAATGGATGAGTTTCTCTGCGTTAGCGGTGAGGTAAGCGCGAGCGTCGTCTGGCTGTCAGTCGTGGAGCCGAACACACCTGACGTTCACTGAGACTGACTGCAGGAACTCCTCCCATAATGCACCTACCTCTCACAACGCTTGTGACCGCCCACTTCTCCAGTTCTGGAAACACTCTAAACATTCATTCACTCCACAGGGATTTAATAAACTCTTGAATAAAGAGCCAAACTCACTAGATCTGAGATGAATCACAACATTATTACACTCATCCCGTGAATGATGAATGCAGATCATGAACGAGAGCATACATAAACACAATGTACTTTAAGTTTTGTTGCAAAATATTCAGATATACACAGAAATGATACTTTTATTCATCAAAGACGCATTAAATTGATCAAAAGTGACATTTAAAGTTTCTATTCATCAAAGAATCCTGAAAAATAAAAGTTTTCAACACTGATAATAATCACAAATGTTTCTTGAGCATCAAATCATCATATCAGAATGATTCCTGAAGGATCATGTGACACTGAAGACTGGAGTAATGATGCTGAAAATTAAGCTTTGATCACTGGATATAAATTATATTTTACTATATATTCACTTAGAAAACAGATGATCTAAATTATAAAAATATTTCACTATTTTTACTGTATTTTTGATCAAATAAATGCAGCTTTGATGAGCAGAAGAGACTCTTTCAGAAACATTACACATCTTCCCACCGCTAAACTTGTGTCATATCATTTTATAAAAGCTTTTTCGCCAGATTTCACGAGTGGTTCTGCGATAAAACATTCTCTGAGAAGAAAGATAAAATCCCACTTGTGTCTCTACAGAAGCAAATATCATGACTGAACAACTTCAGAAGTAATTCTGCATCTGTCTCTGAAGTTTCAGATATTATCGTTACCGGTCGGCGTCTCTGAATGTGATTTGCACTGTTCAAACACTGATACTTCAGCAACTTCTTAATCACAAAATGGACTGAAATAAATTGAATTGTGTTATTTTATTTGCACGTACTCTCAACACTCTCTCTCTCTCTCTCTCTGGATGTCATTACCCAGAAGGCCGGTTGGTTATTTTACGCTGCAAATGTGCAGGATGTCATTAACAGCAGACCTGCGGCTGACGGTGTGCCGTTCGCGGCCCTGCGGCGTCCTATTTACGCTCTCCAAGAGAGAAGGAGCTCTTATTGCATTGCGTGATCCATGTAATTTCATTCCTGACTTGTTATTCTTCTCATTACGTGCCTGAATCCTTCCTCCGCAGTGCTGCACGCGCCGAACAACAGAGGCAAACGGAGACACGCTTTGATCGGATGCTGCGATGCGATACACATCACGATAAAGTCACGGCCGGTTCAGCGTTTATACGTGCATGTTTTTATGAACCTATAAACCTAAAGACACGTGCTGAAAAGATTTGTACAGTGAAATTATTTATAAATTATTATAAAGTAACACACTGAATTAAACATGACATTTTGAAGTAGAAAGAGTGAAACTGTACTGTACGTTCAGCGACACTTTATAAGGTCTGGTTTGTTGACATTGGTGAAACTGCATTTGTTAATGTTGGCTGATGAAAATGTTTGTTGATGTTTCTTCACAGTGCATTAACTAATATGAGCAGATTTTAACAATGCATTAGTGAGTGCTGAGATTAACACGAACTACGAGTAATAAATGTTGTAGAAATATTGTTCTTTAGAACTACACTAAAAACTCCTGGCTTAAAAACAACCCAAATTGAGATGAAAATGGACAAACCCAGCAAATTGGGTTGTTTTAACCCAGTGAATTGGGTTGTTTTAACACAGTGAATTGGGTTGTTTTAACCCAGCAAATTGGGTTGTTTTAAACAAGTGAATTGGGTTGTTTTAACCCAGCAAATTGGGTTGTTTTAAACAAGTGAATTGGGTTGTTTTAACACAGTGAATTGGGTTGTTTTAACCCAGTGAATTGGGTTGTTTTAACACAGTGAATTGGGTTGTTTTAACCCAGCAAATTGGGTTGTTTTAACCTAGTGAATTGGGCTGTTTTAAACCAGCGAATTGGGTTGTTTAACCCAGTGAATTGCGTTGTTTTGACCAAGCAAATTGGCTGTTTTAACCCAGTGAATTGGGATGTTTTAACCCAGTGAATTGGGTTGTTTAACCCAGTGAATTGGGTTGTTTTAACCAAGTGAATTGGCTGTGGTTGGGTTGTTTTAAGCCAGCGAATTGGATTGCTTTAACCCATTGAATTGGGCTGTTATAACCCAGAAAATTGGATTGTTTTGACCCAGCAATTGGGTTAAAAGTTTGCCCAACCTGCTAGGTAGTTTTATTTAAAAATGACTGTATTTCCTGCTTAAAATGAACCCAAAGCATGTTGGAAATGAACATTTTTTAATAAGTTTAATGAATAACATTTAAACAATAAATATTCATTAAATTGCTTATTCAACTTTTGATTATTATTGTTGCCGCCAGTAATTATGTGTCTGATTATTAATTTCCAACATATTTTGGGTTCATTTTAATCCGGACATATAATAATTTTTAAACAATAGTTGAGTTAAATAAAACTACCCCGCATGTAGGTCAAACATTTAACCCAACCGCTGGGTTTGTCCATTTTCAACCCAGCATTTTTTAGTGTAATATAGTAAAATGTTACTGTATTTTCTTGTACATTTATAACTTTGAAAAAGCTTCTTTTTCTATTATTTTTCTGCACAACGTAGACAAATATAAACTCACAAAAACTAAGAGTAATTGATATTTGTTGCAGATTATTGTGAAAGCACTCATTCATATCAATACAAAGACAGCAGATGCATATTGATATATGACGGCATCGGCTCAGATCTAATCATGTTTGAGATGAAAAACATAATGGCACAAACAAATGAAGAAAGAAAGAAAATAACTTCAGCATGCCAAGTGAAAGGAAGCGGGCGCCATCTGTGATGTACAATTTTCCCCGACACAAATTGCTTTTAATGCGAGAGCGAGATCTTTCTGCTGCCAGAGAGGGCTGTTGTGTGCTGATCCAGGTCCGTCCTCTTTTAAAAGAAGAAATTGTTCCCTGAGTTTGTGGGATTGGCGGGAAACGGCTCCCTTCTGATTGCGGCCCATTTGTTCCGTCAGCATTTCCACCTGCAATAAAGCCGTCCGACTTCTGGTCGCTTAACTGGCCTTTTCCAGGTCAAGCGCGGCTCCTTTCAGAGTCGAATCAAAGGAAACGCTCTCCGCCGAGCTCCAGTGCCAATCAGCACGCTCCCCGGAGAGATGGCTCTGGTCTGACCCAGAATGCTCTTTGGGTTCACTCAGCGGAGCTCATGTTTGGTTAAGAGTCGCTAGAGGTTTTTACTTGAAATCCAGCTGGTAATAAAAACGTGATAACGGCTGAATGCTCAACCATATATTTATTTACGCTCATTTCCTGACACCTCGTATATCAAGTCATGTTTATTTCTACACTCTTAAAAAAGAAGCTTCATTATTGGCATTGATGGTTCCACGAAGAAGCTTTAACATCCATAGAATCATTCTGTTGCACAAACGTTTCTTTAGATTATTAAAATGTCCTTCATAGTGAGAAAAACACATGAAAACATAAGAACTGATCACTGAAATTATTTGGGGAACCAAAAATGGTTGGAATCGCTGTGAAAAAAACATTTTTAAGCGCGTAAAGCCCCTTATAAAATACAGATTGTTTCAATGCAGTGATAAATAGGAAAATAAATGTAGCAAAATTTATCAATTATTAATTTCAGTTCATTTATAAGCAGCTCTACAGAACATTCGGCTCAATTCAGATCAAAGCAGTTGTTATTTTAGTCTCATTATAGCTATTCATATTTTGAATTAGCTTTGTTTTTATTTTTTTATGTTAAATTTTATTTGTGCTTTTAATATTGCTATTTAGATTTTTAGTAATTTCTTTATGTGCTTTTGCCATTTTATTAGATTTTTTAATATTGCTATTTAGATTTCTATTACTTCCACATTAACTTCATCTAATTTTTGTTTAAAGTTTTTCAACTAATATTTATATTTTATCCCAACTTCTTTTCAATTAATGTTTGAATAGTTTCAGTTTACGACAATAAACTGAATGATTCAATGTTGATTCAATCCAGTTCAATAATGTAAATGTTGTAAAGTTAGTGTCATTATTCAGCTCAAATCTTTCTGATAAAGCTGACTTGATAATATCACAGAATATTAATGATCGTTTTAAACCCCATAAACATCTCTGTTCATTGAAACGTCAGATCCTTGCATTGATATTTATTTCATTTCTGAGTGCATTCTTAACTCACAACTCCCCTTTTCCCCATTTTTTTTAGCCCAAACAGGAAATAAACACTTTCCCTGCGGCCACAAACAAGCCAAATTGTCATTCTGTGATCTTTCAGAAGCATTTGATGGCCTTCAGAAAGCGGTGCGTGAAAGACGCTGTTATCTGCACACGGCCAAACGCACCAACTTCTCTACCATATTCCACGAGCGCCTGCAGCCAGCAATTTCCCCCAATAAAAGCCTTTGTTGTTCGTTTTTGACAACGTGCACGTGTGCATCCGTAACATCCCATTCTCCTCCAAACATCCGGAGTGGGTATTTTCAATATGCCCACGCCCTCCATCGACACGGCATTTTGGGAAAGCGAGAGAGCTAAAGATAGTCTTAAGTTAATGGTGGTCGTCATAAACACATGTTAAGATGATTAAAAGAGCGGGAAAACACAGCCCGAGGCGTTCACGCTAAACCCTCCTCCGAAATCTGTCCATTGAGTTTGTTAAGCCTGCCTGGAGGAGGTTTCGCTCGCGGATTTACCTCAAATTGTTGCATCCTACTCTGTGTCATTGTAAGGATGGACGCTTTGAAGGAAAAAAAAAGACTGAGAAAATCCTTCACAGCCGCCATCTATTAATCCTGTTTAGCCAAAACTTTAGGACGAGTTTGTCTGACAGCCCACTCCAGCTACAATCGATGTCTGAATCAATATGTCCTGTGTAGCTAAATAGGAATTAACAGGTGGCCGCTGAGGTAAACGCTTCTGAACGAAGTCTGACATTTAGTTGAGGTGATTGAGTTATCTACACATCAGCCGGAGAGGAGTTTACCTTTGCTTCGGCCCCGTAACAAACGTTAATCTCTAATTCGATATAAAACTTATCAGCGGAGAGTGCTGCGCTGTGTCTGTGTGTGTGTGTGTGTGAGTGTGTGTGTGTAGACGGATAAACCCGTACCTCAGCAGCAGGTATTCCTTCTGGCGGACGGCACTGGAGAAGCACTTCCTGTTCGAGAGATACTTCCTTTCCCAGAGGCTCCTGGTCAAAAGTTTTCCTGAGATCTATGAGAGAAACACAGATTTTCAGCACATCACAGACGACTGAGCACATCATCCAGGAAACAATTATTATGCATTTCTAATGTTTTTGAGCTCTTCTGCTCACCAAGGCCGCATTTATTTGATCAAAAATACAGTAAAAATAGAGAAATATTATTTTAATTTAAAATAGCTGTTTTCTATGTGAATATATAGAACAGTGTAATTTATATCCAGTGATCAAAGCTGAATTTTCAGCATCATTACTCCAGTCTTCAGTGTCACATGATCCTTCAGAAATCATTCTGATAGGATGATTTGATGATCAAGAGACATTTATGATTATTATCAGTGTTGAAACAGTTCATATTTGTGTGGAAATCGTAATATACCACTACTCAAAAGATTGGAGTAAGATTAAAAGAAAAAAAAAATACTTTTATTATAACTGATAAAAAAAAAAACATTTCAAGTGTTTCAAGTTGGATTGTTTATTTATTTATTTTTTAGTACTGTAAAAATAGTGTTTTTTCTTTGAAATGGAATAAAAATGGAATAATTGTTTAACAGCAAATGAAATGTAGCTTTTTAAAAACTTTAGTCAATTATCAAATAAAACTTTAAAATAAAAACAGTGTTAAATATCAGTTTTAATAATCAGTTTGAAAATTAGTACAAGTCTTTTCTTTTAAATAATCTAGCCAATTAAATACTTGACAAAGCTTCACTTTGAAAATAGAGTTAAAATAAGACTAAAAACATTAAAGGCGACCTATAATACCTCTTTCACAAGACCTAATATCAGTCCCCAGAATGTGTCAGTGAAGTTTCATCTCAAAATCCCCCACAGATCATTTATTATCGCTTGTCAAATTTGCGTCTATTTGGGTGTGAGCAAAAACACAGTTTTTGTGTGTGTCCCTTTAAATGCAAATGAGCTGCTGCTCCAGAAGAGGGCGGAGCTTTAACAGCTCAACAACAACAAAGCTGGAGAATCTCACGCAGACAAAATGAGGAAAGTGTTCATCCTTACATTGTTCAAACCGGAGTCGACACTGATGGAGAGACTCAGGAAGAAGTTCCAACTTTTAGATGTTTCTGAACTGTTAGTGGATAAATTGATGTAGTTGCTGTGGAGTTGATCAACTCATCACTAGCATGTGTCGTCATGTTCATCTTTTTTCCTTGAATCGACCCTCGTTTGTGAACGTTAGAACTGGTGCACCCTTGTCGCTTGCGAAAACAAAATGGCGGCACTGTGGGTGGAAACGTGCAGATTAAGGGGCGGTAATATTATAACAAGATCCTCTTCCTACGTCACAAGGAGCGCGAAATCTGAGTCACTGGGTTTTCCTTTTTCACGTTTTCTGTGTTGGAACCCGATTACAGCACTTAAACACGGAAAAAGTTAGATTTTCATGATATGTCCCCTTTACTGCATTACGAATATGATTGTGTGAGGGATCTTGCGACCCTCAGCGACTGCAAAAAAACAACCTACAGCACATGGGACACGTATCTGTAATCAGTGAAGTTCTACAGCAGTACCAACTAATCTCAACACATCTCTACTGTCACACACGGGTCCACTGAGGTCATTCTCCAGCCGAAGCATTAGATCTTGGTTATTCACTCTGACATCATGGGATGTAATATTTAACAGTGCTGGCCGTCTTTCCCTCACACATCTCTCAGATTCTGTAAGTCCAGCGCAAGCTGCTGGAATACAGATCTGTGTGTTCTCATTCAGCTCTCGCCTCAGCTCCTCACTATCCTCCTGCTTTCCTGGGTACATATTTGACTTCCAGCGTGAATAAAGCACGGGGACAAGGACCGTGTGGCGGCACATGCTGATGGCCAGCATTTTCACAGGTGGTGTAATGAGTTTCCTGCTTCATGATGAATATTAATGTGATTAGACAGACTTTACACAACGCTCAATGCTGTACATCAGGCTCTTTTACACCAGTCTCATTCAAAGCATGTGGATCAGAGGATTTTCCACACAATACTTCCTGCTTATCTGCCGTCAGTGTCATTTACACATTTATCATCGGTCCATGATGGGAAAACGGTGTCATGATGACAAATGGGTTCAGACTCATCTCTCTGTGAGTGAGTGAAACATCACACACACAGATGCACATTCATCTTAATGTTTGCTCGTGTAGTGCAGCACGTGGGCCGTCTCAAAGCCTAGTGTGCTGCCTACCTAGAGAACATGAGTACTGCTCTCTGGACAGAAAGTTCAAACAAATCTCTCGAAATACTTCAAAAGTGCATATGACCACCAGATATGCCTCTAATGTGTCGGAAAAACCCTGAACAGTAAAATATTAATACTCTTTGCACTCTTAATGATATTTATCATTTGTTTCTTGTCATTTGCACTACCATGTTAACTAGCCCTTATATTAAATATTATTCATATCAATACAATAAATTAAACTAAACAATGATGGGTTAAAAACAACCCAACCCAATTCGCTGGGTTAAAATAACCAATTCGCTGGGTTAAAACAACCCAATTCGCTGGGTTAAAACAACCCAATTCGCTGGGTTAAAACAACCCAATTCGCTGGGTTAAAATAACCAATTCACTGGGTTAAAACAACCCAATTCGCTGGGTTAAAATAACTAATTCACTGGGTTAAAACAATCAATTCGCTGGGTTAAAATAACCAATTCGCTGGCTTAAAACAACCCAATTTTCTGGGTTAAAACAACCCAATTTGCTGGGTTAAAATAACCAATTCACTGGGTTAAAACAACCCAATTCGCTGGGTTAAAACAACACAATTTGCAGGGTTAAAATAACTAATTCACTGGGTTAAAACAACCCAATTTGCTTGGTTAAAACAACCCAATTTGCTGGGTTAAAATAACCAATTCACTGGGTTAAAACAACCCAATTCGCTGGGTTAAAATAACCAATTCACTGTTTTAAAACAACCCAATTCGCTGGGTTAAAATAACCAATTCACTGAGTTAAAACAACCCAATTCGCTGGGTTAAAACAACCCAATTCACTGGGTTAAAACAACCCAATTCGCTGGGTTAAAATAACCAATTCGCTGGGTTAAAACAACCCAATTTGCTGGGTTAAAATAACCAATTCACTGGGTTAAAACAACCCAATTCGCTGGGTTAAAATAACCAATTCACTGAGTTAAAACAACCCAATTCGCTGGGTTAAAACAACCCAATTCGCTGGGTTAAAACAATCAATTCGCTGGGTTAAAATAACCAATTCGCTGGGTTAAAACAATCAATTCGCTGGGTTAAAACAATCAATTCGCTGGGTTAAAACAGCCCAATTCGCTGGGTTAAAATAACCAATTCGCTGGGTTAAAACAACCCAATTCTCTGGGTTAAAACAGTTCTGTTCTGCTCTGGTTTTATAGGTAATGTTTTTGTGGGAAAAATTGAGCTAGACAATATTGTGTCACAATACGTAAAATCAAAACAGTATCACATTTGCACTCGTGCTGTTCGGAACAGAAACAGTAGTTGTGAGAAACATCATGAGATACAGCACTACATCATGATCTCAATATGAGATAAAAACTCATACAGGGGCATTTTTGAACTGCAATTTTACATTTTAGAAATGAAAGCTCTAGTCTAGCGCAAGTTCTGCCAGGAAGACTCAAATGTTACGTCACTGAGTTTAGATCTAACCAATCATTATCCAACACTTGTAGTATATAAGATCGGTACTAACACACATCTGAGTTCGCAGATGCTGACGTCAACCTTTACCTCCATCCTCCCCACCACCACCAGGATGGTCCCTGTCCATACCTCCGGGGGGTCGGCTACGCCCCTGCCTTCATCTTCAGGCAGGAAATGCAGAGTCCGCAACCCTCAGGATCTAAGCTACGGACGGGGGCTACACCAAAGAACTTTCTTACTATATTTGCTTGCTGATTGTTAATAAATATCATTGTTACGTTATCTTACCTCCCGAGTCTTTCTGGTCAAACTGTATTCTACAGTTGTTGCTCTTCTTCATGTTTGTCAATCAACTGTATGAAATGCAAGATGCCCCTCAAAATGTTTTGCGTGTTCAAGATGTGCTTATGATCCACATAATTTCTGTCAAGGTCAATTAGGATTTCAGTCCCGTCTGTAATGACTCATGTTAGTCAAGTTCTTGAGTTTCTTTGACTCTGAACAAATCTAGATGGCTTCAACGTCACCAGATGAGAAAAGAGGGCGGAGCAGCACAACTGTCAGCCAGTCAGAAGGCCGGTTGTACTCGCGCCGTTTCTTCCTCGCTGACAGTGATGGATGAGCTGCACTGCCACGCTCTCCTCTGGGTCTCCTCCATCTCACGCTCCCTCCATCTCTGTCTGTCTACTCTACGGCTGTCCATGAGGTCCACAGAGGAGGAGAGATGTGGAGAGATTTCACTGCTGCTCTAATAAAAATCCAATATTTCTCTGTGTTCCCACACACGCTGGAACAGGTGAGAGCCGGAGCCGGATAGGGAGGTGAAGAGAGCGTCTCGCTCCAGCGGCCTGCAGGTCCATTAGACATATATTATATTCAGCAGGAGGAGACGGTAATAACGTGGCCACTGAGAGCTGAAGGAGTCGTATTATATAGTGTATGTGCTGTCTGCTCTCTCGAAAGAGATCAACAACACCGTACCTGAAGTGAAAATGACAATCAAGTAAAATCCCATTTAAGGGAAGTCAGTCAGCAGCCATCTTGGTAACGTCCCCTATGTAGGTAACAGACGTCCAGCTCATTCTGCTTGTATGGAGAATGACAGAAACAGCAAGATGAATCACATCCAAAATAAAAAATAAATGTTTGTGTTTAAATTATATATGTGTGTGTACTGTGTTTATCTATTATGTTTATATACATAATACACACACATACATGTATATGTTTAAGAATTATATATATATTATAATATATATATAATATATAATATATAAAATATTTACATGCATGTTTGTTTTTATATTAAAAAACATTAATATTAAATCGTTTGACATCACTAATATATATAATATATATATATATATATATATTATATCCAGGTTGGAATATTTAATGTGCATGCATGTAATCTGTATTATAATAGTAATAATTTTATTTTTGTCACAAATTAAATACTAATATAATTTGTGTATGTATATTTAAGTAATAATATAAATAGAATATATTAATTATTCATTAGAAAAAAGTATTAAACATATTAAATATTTTACTGTATATATATATATATATATATATATATAAACAGAAAAAAAGAAAAGATATTAGAAATATCTATTTATTTATGTATTTATTTATTAATTTTCAAATATAATATTTCATCTGGTTGGTTTGGTTTAAAGTTCGATCTCTAAAATAACCACCTGAAATCATTCGTAAAATACTTTTGGCTGCTGAAAAGAGCGAACAACACTTCATTTACAGACAAGATCAAGATGTGAAACATGATGGCTGTTGACATCAAGATTTAGGCTGAGAGGAACGACAGCTTTTATGAGCAACATTCACAAGTCAAAAAATTGGATTGGTGATCATCAGTGTCATAAAAACTCAAACACTGAGTCTCACAACCTCAGATCATATCTCTCGTTCTGCATTTTGGGTAAAATCATTTATATTTAACATAATAAAAATCATACTGAATTTGCCTAAATTTGTGCCTGAGGCACCGAATCAAAGATCCAAACAAGCAGTAACAGGAGACGAGTTCGCTGGAACGAATGCAGTGATGATAAAAGAAACGTTTCATACATATTTGATGGATGGATTATAATAACGCTTATGAAACAGAGCCAGCGGTTGTTAACAGAGCGTTATAGTTGTGTTGGACAGAAACAAGCGGTTTGCTGATGTTGCTTATGACAAACAGAAGCTCAAGTCTTGCTCAGATGGCGTTTGTCCTCTCGGTGCAGGGAATTCTGGGAAGTTTGGTTGGGTTCAGGCTGACGGAAGCTCCTCTGTGCTCTAAAATATGTATTATTGTTGCACACAGGGCTGCTTTGTACATTATATTTAAAGAAAGATGTTATAAAGTTTTCTGAAAACGAAATTCATGCATGTTGTGGTCTGATCTGAGGTCAGGAAGCATCTTCTCGAGAGCTCATCTTTATCAGGTCACTTGTTTTAAAGGTCGATGTTCGCCATTGAAGTGTCTATCTTCCCACGCTGTACATTGAGACAGCGCTGTGGACGGAAGGATGAAGGTCGCGAGTTTGTCTAAATCAGAGACAGAAAGCTGCCCTGTGGGTGTCACAACAAACCAAGGTCAAACCAGAGAGAGAACGCCAACAGCACACACACAGACACACACACACACACACACACAGGCTGTCTACTCACATCAGCAAATATTAGAAGAAATGCAACATTATTCTGATCACTAACTACATTCAGTGAATAAAAAGATACTGAAGAGCTGCTACATATGCCATCATGTCAAATCACATCACATGATCTGGAAAAGAATAAACCGTTTGCTCGAATGACAAAATAGCCCATCATCTGAGATGTTAAACAACACTGTCAGCTGACCACACAAACACACATGCTGTTTTTCCATGTTTTAAGGAAGCTTTCCATAGACATAATGCTTTTTATACTGTACAAACTGTATATTCTATCACCTTACACTACCCCCCCCCCCCCACACACACCTCTCATACATGTACTAGCTCAAAATGCTTTTTAAATAGAGTAATAAATTTGACATATGAAATATTTACGACATATATATTCACAATGGCTTTGCTGGCGATATAAAACTGTGCAGCCTGTTGAATTATTACAGTATTTTTAATTTAACCCCAATAAACCAGCAAAAACACTGTACGAGTCCGATTCATTCATGTGAATCAGTTCTTTTGAACTGCCTGCTTTAATGAATCAGTTCAAAAAATAAACTCAAACATTCGTTTTATCACTCAAACATCGCATGGAATTTAACAGGCTAAAGGAAGAGTATATTTAATCGTTTATATTTGAATCAGAATATACACTATTCTATAGAAAAAATAAGTCTAAGTCAAGTCGAGCTTTATAGTAGATAAGATTCATTTAAATAACTTTACTGTACTGTATTGTACTTGCATCTATAATCTATATTTTGAAGCAACAACAGCTGTTGGGATTAAATGATTAGAAAAAAACATTAGTGTATATATATACACACACACACATATACACACAATATATAAATATGATGGGGGAAAGACTTTTTATGGCATTTTTGCGTTATAAAGACCCAAAACAGAATATTATCAGAAGCCTAAATAAAGATGTTTTTTAGTTCTATCACCCGGTGCCAGTGAAAAGTGAAATGAATACGCAGGAAACAGTTTTAGCACACAGACATGGACGCAGCAGCGCATGTCCAAGCGTGTTTGTGAGTCGTCAGCGAGTGCATCGGGGCCATTACAGTAATAACTGCGGGTGAGTCGATGTTTAAAGCGTGAGTCAGTCTCCACGCAGAGCTGGGATTGGCAGTTTAAACAACTCAGTCCAATTACCAGCGTTTTCATTCCATTACAGGCCGTCCCTCGAGGCCCGTGCCGCGCCCGCCCCACTGTGGGCACAATTAATTGGTTGTGTTCTGACACACGTGAGCTTGAGACGGCTGACTGTAAATCGAACATGGCTCATGCCAGTTCAGAGTCACGGACTGGATTTCTGCCTTCTTCAGTAGTAAACACTGCAGCCACTCTCAATGTTAACATGATGAATTGAAGAGGCCATATCATGCCCTTGTTTCTGAGCTCTACTAGAACATGTTGATTATTTTCCTCATGTTCTCCATTGTTGCAGGTCCTCTCTTCCCAGTCTGTCAGTAACGCTCTATTTACTTCCTGTCTCTATGAAGGCCCTCCTTCTGAAAAACACAATGTGCTCTGATTGGTCGGCTGGAGTGGTGTGTTGTGATTGGTGTTTGGGAAATGCCCCGCCCCTTACCATAACCACCAGTTTCACTAACTCAACCAGGCACCGCCCATTTAATCTGCATAATAATTATTTAAATGAGCAGGGCTGCAGACTGCGCCCAAATGGTGGCATCTTTTCTGCCAGTTCAACTAAATTTTGTGGAGGAAATTGAATAAAGTCGTTATTTTTACACGCAAAAAGTCTCTTTTTATTCTCGTCGCTTCATATCACTGAGGTTGAACCGCTGACTATTTTAATGATGTTTTTACTACTTTTCTGGACTTTGAATGTGGTAATTAGATTAGATTAGATTAGATTAGATTAGAAATATTATTTTCCACACGTGTAAATTCAACTTCAGCCTCACAAAAACATTAAAAAAATGTTTTTTTATCTCCCATAGAAATTTTGTTGCTTTCTATGGGAGATAAAAAAAAATCGGATTTCATCAAAAATTTCATACGGGTGTAGAACGACATGAGGGAGAGGAATTAATGACAGAATTATCATTTTGGGGTGAACTAACTAACTTGGGTTTTATTAAATTACAACTTCAAGTTTAAAGATGAAGGAAAACTAACACTTCTAGGCAAACAAACACTTTTTTTAAAGACTAGATGGTGGCAGAGGATCACTCATTGACTCCCTAATGTATGGAAAAGTAGGAAAAGTCACCCGCCTATTGCTGTGTACCTGCCTATAGGCGCATATTACTAACGTGACCTTTAAATAACAAAAAAAAAATCAACAATACTGCGCCATTGACTTCAGACCTGTTTCTCAACATGTGTTGCGTCCTTGTGTTCTCGCTCTACGTCAAAGTTCATTTCCAATACTCAAGAACAGAGGCTGCATGAAAGTACCCGATGTGTTCTTGATATCGAGGATCCATCGAATGCAGACTTGAGAGGGACATAAAAAAAAAAAAAAACAGCGCCACCTTCTGTAGAAGAGCAGCAGCAAATGTTAGTCTGGAGCCCTGATGAGGAATATTGTGACGTGTTTGTTCAGAAACTCCCTGAAAGTCCCGCTGCAGGGACTTTTTAATGCTCGAACAGCAAGTAAAAAAGCATCCTGTTTGAATGAGAACGAGGCATAGAAGTAACGATGCGAGGGAATCAAACGAGCTCATTGGCACTGCAGCGCTTGTGTTTTTCAGCCCGTGCTGCAATCACCATCGCATGTTCCTTTTACTGACTCATTACATCCTGGCAAGCGGCCCGAGGAAAGTTTTCCCGTCCAATCCGTCTCCCCCTTCCGAATAGTTTCAGAGTTTCGAGCGTGCTAAATCAAGCCTCCCCTCAATATTTGTTCTCGTGTGTGGCGCACCGGCCGTGGCCGCGCGGGTTTGTCACATTAACAGAGCTTGAACTGAGCGGCCCGATTTAAAGCACTTTGGGGTTCTCTACAAAATGTGATCCATATTTTGTGCCGTTCCAGGGCCAAAAACCTGAGTGGTGAATAATGTAAGGTAGAGTTGGACATGGTGGAAATGAGCAAACACACACGCGCTGAATTTATTACCGCCTCTAATGGGCCAAACGCATTACAATGCCATTTGTGATATGTAGCGGCACACAACCTTTCTGCCTATTATAAATTAATGCAAGGTTGGAGACGATAGGAGCTACACGGGTCTCCATACTTTCAGGAACACACAACAAACTTTAATTGAAACTTCAGCGGCATAACAGAAAAGATAAACAAATTACAAGCATTTCACACTCAGCTGAATCTCACGAAACGCCTCCAACCTGCTGACAGAAAAACGTTTGGAAAGAAGTCTCACCAACACTGCACATACTTCAAATAGAAAACTTGTAACGTTACAAGTCATTTTTGATCATTTTAGTGCATTCTTGAATTAAAATGATATTTAATATGTTAAGTCAATCATCAGTGTTACTACACTAACACTTGACTCTTTTCACTTCTAAAAAAAACACCTAGCAACCACCCAGAACACCCTAGCAACAATATAGAAAACGATAGATAATAAAACATGCAAAAAAACAGCTTAGCAACAACCCAGTACACCCTAGCAACCTCATAGCAACCACATGGAAAACCTGCAGCAACTGTTGGACAAGAAAACAGGCAGAAAAAAAGCTTTAAAACTGTTAACGCCATAGCAACCACCCACAATACCCTAGCAACATCATAGCAACCACCCAGAACACTGTAGCAACTGCTAGACAACAAAACAGGCAGAAAAAAGGGTTTAAACTTCTCATCAAAGCCATAGCAACCACCCACAACACCTAACAACCACCCAGAGCACTGTAGCAACTGCTGGACAGCAAAACAGGCAGAATTTTTTTTAAACTTATTAACAACGCCATAACAACCTCATAACAACAACACAGAATACTGCAGGACAAGAAAACAGGCAGAAAAAAGTAACCGCCCACAATATCCTAGCAACATCATAGCAACCACCCAGAACACTGTAGCAACTACTGGAGAACAAAACAGGCAGAAAAAAATCTTTAAACTTGTTAAAGTCGCCATAGCAACCGCCCACAATACCCTAGCAACCTCATAGCAACCACCCAGAACACTGTAGCAACTACTGGAGAACAAACAGGCAAAAAAAGCTTTAAACTTCTCATCAAAGCCATAGCAACCACCCACAACACCCTAACAACCACCCAGAGCACTGTAGCAACTGCTGGACAGCAAAACAGGCAGAATTTTTTTTTAAACTTATTAACAACGCCATAACAACCTCATAACAACCACACAGAATACTGCAGGACAAGAAAACAGGCAGAAAAAAAGGTTTAAACGTCTAAGCCACGCCAAAGTAACCGCCCACAATACCCTAGCAACATCATAGCAACCACCCAGAACACTGTAGCAACTACTGGAGAACAAAACAGGCAAAAAAACCTTTAAACTTTTCAGCAATGCCATAGCAACCACCCACAATACCCTAACAACCACCCAGAACACTGTAAGATGATAAAACAGTGTAAAAACACCAGAGAAACTGCTTAGCAACACCCTGGCAACACAACAGTAGGATTTGCACAGGCAAGCATCACTCAGCTGAATCTTATGAAAGGCTTTAAAACACTCAATATTTTCTAAATATGTCAATAACATAAACCAGTCAATAAATCAGTAGTATTAAAACTCATTGTGTAACTCGCAAACACCTAGAAAGCGCCTAAGCAAAACCCTGGCAACCACCCAAATTACCCTAGCAACATAGCACGTTTGCAAACGCTCGACTTTCCCGTCAAAGTCGAGTTTGCTTTACGACCTGCCACTGTATGAAGCTGAAATGAGAAGAGTTTACTGGAGATGTGTGAAGTACACAACAAACTGTCTCCTGTTGGCTTTGGACCGGAGAATGGCTTCGGGGGAAAATATCACAGCTTGTGTTGGCCGAGATGATGACGGCTTCTCTCAGACACTAAAAGAGTGGCGGCCAAACGCAGCGAGCAGATCAGCTCTGAGCCTCCGACCACACTCCGGCTGAACCGACGACGCCCGGCGGGCACAGCTCAGCTCCCATGAGCCTGCTCTGCCGAGCTGCGGCCGCACACGTCGACCCATATGAAAACAATTACATTAATTGCATGTCTTTGGCTACTTGTGCTAAATTACACAAGTTAGTGAATTAAGGGCCATTTACATAGTTGAATTCTCCCGTCTCACCTCTGAAACCGTTCAATCCTGCCACCGCTGCTAAAGTGAGGAGATCGCTGAGTTTGCATAAAGCATTTAAATCCACCAGACGAGCCCTCATTACACACACTGAAACTGATGCTGTGTTCGGAACAGCTCTCACGCTGTGCCTATGATTGCTGCAGAACACTATATATAGAATATGTGTACTGTACTATTTCCTATAAGCACAAAATATCCAGATGACCCACTTAATTTGCTACAATGTGCATGGAATATTGTATCCCATAAGGCAGAGGTCCCCAACCCCAGGGCCGCGGACCGGTACCGGTCCGTGGGTCATTTGGTACCGGGCCGCACAGAAAGAATAAATAACTTATTTAAAAAAAAAAAAAACTGACTTATGTAATTAGTATGAAATGTGCATGTGTGTATGAAATGTGCATTTCTCTCTGGCGCGTTCACTACTGCGAAGATCGCGAGTCAGCATCTCAACTTCAAATTCTCTCCGTTACAGCCGTCTATGACTCACTCTTGGCGCATAGCAACGCTTGTTTAGGTCACGTGATACGTTACCGCTAAAAATAAACACACAAGCTAGCAAAATGAGTAAAAAAACAAACATCTCTGGAAAGCTTCTTTGCGAAGGGGAAACGGCCCAGTGAGGAGACAGAAGAAGAGCCTACGATTTCCAAGAAAAAGAAAGCTGCATTTAACAGACAATACCGGGAGTCCTACTTGAAATATGGATTTATCGCAACAGGTGATTTACACGCACCAAGCCCGCCAGAGAGCGTTAGGGGGCAGAGAGGATGTTACTCATGTTATGTTGTTGGCGCGATGTTACGAGGACGCTGCTAATAAAGTTGCGAGTAAGCCTACACATTGGATTCACGTTTATTATAATATTTAAAAAATACCCCCGTTTTTATGCTGGTTGTATCATTTTATTTTGTTGTTTTTATCCGCCACACCTTAAAGGCCGGTCCGTGAAAATATTGTCTGATATTAAACCGGTCCGTGGCGCAAAAAAGGTTGGGGACCGCTGCCATAAGGCATACACAATCCATATTTTTACACAAAATTAGTCTAAATGCACTAAATTAACTGTGCAATATTTTGTGACGGCGTTTGAAAGCACTACTTACTATTTTCTAAAGAAAATAGTACAGTAGGCAGTGTACAGTATATACAGTGTGGTATTCCATTCTCAACATGACACATGAAGTATTGCAGTGATCAGAAAAGCACACTAACATTTCTGCCGTTTTTATATTTTGCAGTAGTATGCTAGTATGCTACCTAGAATATAGCTTTTTTTTAAACATATTATGCATACATATTATAAACTTATTTTTAAAACACTATATATATCACACACAAACACTATTTTTTTTAAAAAGCATTTAGAATTTTTTTATTTTTAATTTTCTTTTAAAACAATTTATTTATATATATATATATATATATATATATATATAACAATTTATATATAAATATACAAACACGTTTTAAAAAAATAAAAACACAAACTCTATACTAAGTTATGTATTAAAATTTTAATTTATATTTATTATTTTATTATTATATACTATTTTTAAAACATGACAGGTTGCATCTAGTTGTCAGAGAAATAAGTCATAAATCAGCATTTATAATGATACAATATAATATTTTTAAAACTTATATATATATATATAAAACAATTTATAATTTTTCATTTATTTTTATTACTTTATTATTATAACTATTTTTAAAACATGACGGGTTACATCTAGTTATCTAAACAAAATTATACATTTGCATTTACAAACAAATTGTCTCTTAACCTTTATTGATCGTCTCAACTTACATTTATTTGATCGGACTGTCAAAAGTGACCACTTTTAGTTCTTTCATCACACTGTAAATGGAAGGTCAAGTCAAGTACATTGCATTATGGGATGCAGTTTTCAGCTTGTATAATGTATATGAAGCAGTAGTTCATTCAGGTACTCCAGACACAGTGTGAAAGTAAGCATACTACACAAGTGAGAGCAGTACAGTAGTATGTCGAGTGGGTTGAGTTGAGGTAAATCACTGCTGAGTCCGTGTTAAACTGCATCTGTGTCCAGATCGAAGCTCGTCCCCTCATAACTCACTGCAGAAGTGCCCGATGCGACACGCTCACAAATCACGCTCGCAATTAATATCCTCAATGAGAGCGCAGAGCCTTCTACAGCTCCTGAACTTTATGGCGTTTCCATTGATCACCGTTCCACAACAACAAAACGCTGCTTATTTATCGCTCTGGAGTGTTACTCAGGCCCTGATTAAAACATCTGTCACATACAGGACGCTGAAAAAGGGTAAATGATCGCTGCTGTTTCCATTAGTCTCCGGAGAGAGAGAGAGAGAGGATCGAGCGGGCGGTCAGCGGAGCAGAGCCAGGACATTTGAATAGGGATTCGTTTTGATTTGAATCAAAGGTTACAATGATTAGAGCAGAGCGTGCTGCGTTAACACTGACCTGAGGCCAGCTGTACTGACCCACGGCAGCAGAAGAACTGTAACTAAAGCCAGCGGGTCAATGAGGAGGATTAATTAGAGTCCTAACATCACTGAAAAAGTGTTGGCTGAATCTACAGCAAGTAGAAATGAATAAACATTCGCTATATGACATCGAAATGATTTTAAATTATCTTTTTTTAAATCATGTGAAATTATTTTAGACGCAGTGTTCGTGAATAATCATGTTCAGCAGATTTGTTTATGCATTAGTACAGTCTTTACTGCAATAAAGAGGAGTACAGACGACGCTCACCGCCGGACGACTGCAGACGAGGAGGACAACAATAAGATCATGTATAAATGATGTGTGTTCTCGCCTGTGCTGTTCATCGAGTGTGACTGAGTCATTTCACACACACGCACACACACACACACACACACACACAGAAAGGCATGGAAATTCTGATCCAGGGTTTTCTAAACCCTTTGATAAATAAAATAAAATAAAATAAAACAAAATAAATAAATAAAATTAAATTAAATTAAATTAAATAATAAAAGTGACAAACAGAAAGGCATGGAAATTCTGATCCAGGGTTTTCTAAAACCTTTGATAAATAAAATAAAATAAAATAAAATGAATAAATAAATGAAATAAATAAATAAATAAACAAAATTAAATAAAATTTAAAAAAATAAAAATAAAATAAATAATAAATGTGACAAACAGAAAGGCATGAAAATTCTGATCCAGGGTTTTCTAAATCCTTTGATAAATAAAATAAAATAAAATAAAATAAAATAAAAAATAATAAAAGTGGCAAACAGAAAGGCTTGTAAATTATGTGATCCAACATCTGAGAGTCCTGAACATGCAAATGTGTCGTTATATTATCATAAAATGACATAAAATGAGGGATACTTCAAGACAATATTTTAGCTCTCAGGGGTTCAGCTGACTTTGGGAGTGTATGGGGTTTGTAAAGGTATCTGGGTGTGCCTCAGTATCTACAGCAGCGACAGGATCGAGACACGGTGGGACGTCCAGCTTGGATTCTGCCCTTGGACATAAACTATTTAGGAAAAGGGTGGAGTCTGCATGAGGGATGCCAGATGAATTGTTGGAAAGAGTGAGATCAGCAGCAGTTTATAAACAGCTGTGATTGGTGAGATTATAGATGCGTGCTTTTGTTAGTAACTCTAAATGAGGAAAACGACCACAAGAATGCTCCACGAGAGGAAAAGGAAACATCAGAATATGCTGCTCGAGTGCGTGTTGTTAGTGTGTGTGGACTCACAAGCGATCCGGACGTGGGCCTTACGGCTCTTGGTGGTTCCTGCTGAGCTCCAGGCCACACACTGACACCAGAAATCCTCCAGACCGAACAGCTCCTCCACCTGCTGACGGGTGATCTCGATACTGGCCTCCCGGACCACCAAACCTACAGAGAGACAGAGTCAGTGACACTGAGACTCAAACACTCTGGCTGTCAGTTTGTGAAAACCCTCAGGCTGTTGTTGCGTCTCCATCTACTTCAACAGGGAAGGACTGAAATCTCCAGGACTTCTCATCAAGAAACTATTTAATAAGATCAATAATCCAGCAGAGGCTGAGTATATCTGCTATATTGTACCTAACAACACCTCATAAACGTGGTAAAATCTGAGTAATACATGGCTCATATTTATCATCAAACTCATGCATTACAATGACAATACAATATACAATGATAAAATAAAATATAAACTACAATAAAAAACCAATATAAACTAAAATAAAAAATAAATAATACAAATAAAATAAATAATAAATAATAAAAATAAAATAAAATATAAAAATATTGGAAATTCTGATCCAGGGTTTTCTAAACCACTTTAAATAAAATAAGAAATAAAATAAAATGTATTATGACTATTATTGTTATAATATTTTTAAAAAATATTTTTACAAAACTAATTTATTTTTATATTATATATATATATATATATATATATATATATATATATATATATATATATATATATATATAATAAAATAACAATCAAATGCATTACTCTTTAGCTGATAAAAATTATAAAAATAAAAATAATTATATATATATATATATATATATATATATATACACACGCACATACAAACATATAATTATTTTATAATTTTTATTTTTTATATATATATATATATATATATATATATATATATATATATATAAAGAATAAGCTAAATTATATACCTAACAACACTGCATAATCATGGTAAAATCCGAGTAAAGCTGAATTTTTCATGTCATAAAGATCAGCTGATGCTTTGTTTCTACAACCTCCACATTTATCAGCGCATCATAACTTCTCCGTTCTCGTGTCATCTCTCATCTTCCACGCATCGATTTGAGCCGTCACACAACAGCATACGACATAAACGGACACGTGATGCTGAGGGGTAGATCATCAGATGAAGCGCGTTTCACTGTGAACGTGACGGTGAGCGTCGTGCCCGTCTGTGTTTGCCGCAGATCGACTGCCAAGATGATTGAGCTGTTTTGAGTCTTTGTAGCTGCATTGGAACGACACGGCCGCTCGAATCCTGTTTGCTAAACTCCTCTGATTATTGTTCATCTGGCCGCTGGACGCTAAACAAATGAACGTGCCCACGGCAGCGGCCTCTCGAAGCGCTACGTTACAACCCATGTCATTCTTTACGCCTTTCGCCGTATATTTCATCATTTGTCGCGGGGATACAAAGATGTGAGCGTCTGACGAGAGGTTTCGCTGACCGAACCCGAATCATTAAACGCTGTCTCTAGACGAACGTGTAAGAGGAGACGTCGACGCAGCTGTCGCGCTCATAGACGCTGGAATGGCTCCTCGCGGTGCGCTGATTTTGTCCGAGCGTGTGTGTGCGTGTCAGTGTGTCTGAGCCCAACGGGCCCCAGAGGTGGTTTTCGGGCACAGGTTCTGACTGGGTTGTATCGCCAGCGGCAGCAGCCTGAGCCATAAAGCCACAGTAATCCTCTATGCAAATGTGCTCCTCTGCTCTCCTCCAGCTTCTTCTACATACTAATTGCTTGTTGCTTCATCTGCAGACATTTAAAATCACTCACAGACACAAACAACATGCAAAATGCAAATATCATGGCATATGACATATGATGGTATAGGGTTTATTTTAATCAAAAGGATTTCAGGATAAAATGATATTAATATTTATTAAAAAAAATTAAAAACTATTATAAAATAATGTCTATGTAATATACTGTTATTCCAAAGATGATAAATATATTTATATTTTTTAAAATATAAATATTTTTATATTATTTTATATATATATTATTTATATATTCTGCATTCATATAAAACAAATAATAAATTAATTATAAAAATATAAAAAAACATATTACACATTCATTAAAAACTATGTTTATAATTGCTTTATAATTGTAAAAGTAACAAATATAAATAATTATTGAAAAACATTAAAAACTATAAATATTTTTATATAAATATATATTAAAAATAACTAATAATAAAAAATAAATAATTATAAAATAATGTATGTATAATATATAACTGTTATTCCATATAATACATATATTTAGACTACAATAAATATAATAAATTTAAAAATTCATATATAATAAATACATATTTACATATAATAATTTACTTACATTAAATAAATCTATAAATAAATAAAAAATATTAAAGTATATTTATAACATAAAAGCATCAATGATTAACACACACACACACACACACACACACACACATATATATACATATATATTATTTATTTATTTATTTATTTATTTTGGACCATTTATCTGACTTTCTTAAGGCCATCCAAGCTGTTGGTTCTAATGTAAACTAACAGTGAAATAACTCGATAAGCATTTATTAGTGAACCGCCGTTCAGGTCAGGCTCCATTCTGGTATTGAACGCTCTCTCCGTCCAGTCGATTCAGTATCCTGTACATATAGCTCAACAGCCTGTTTAACTCAGAAAAACGTCGCATTATGGAAGTAAAATGAGTTGCAAACACAGTTTCATGCTCTATTCTACATCCTGATCTGAAACAACACAGCAGTTATCGTACAGCACAAGAACACGCTGTAGGAAATGAACACAGACAGGCTTGTATTCTCTCTCCAACACAGGAAGAGTTATTTACCCGCTTATTAGGATTAGGAATCTAGTGCTGGCACTGAAATTACATTTTTAATGCGCTGAATACAGTCGCCTCGCCCGCTCACATTTCTCACACATTCTTTCTGTCCTCCAAAGCCAACAGAGTCTCTAACTTGGCATTATATTTACATCAAAATTGCATTATCCTGGAAGCTACAATGCAGAACGGCTTTATTGGAAACGCAGCGTTCATCTGCAGCTGAATTATTTCAGAGGCCGTCATGTAGCATTCATTCAGAAACTCGCAAATCCTCATTTCAGACGTTCACGGGCGACACATCAAAGTCCGTCCTGGAAACGATCACATGATGCGAGAGACATGATTGCGGGTCGAGCCCGTGGGAACGGCAGCTCTCTCCACCCAGCGCTGTCCACTGACCCAAACACAACGAGTCGTTATGAGCATCAATAATTAAAGCTTCAGCCCTCGTCACACACAGAATGTGAAGACTACAGACGCATTATCAACTGATTAAATCACTTTATTTTTCTGCATTTAATAAATCATGGCATTGTTTTGATTAGGACAATAATAATTTATCATATTTTATTATATCTAATGCGAGAGCAGTGAAATAATGTCAATGCGAAGCGTATGGATGTATTGCCTACTAACTAAATCTAAAAAAATGTAAATAAATAATTGCATTGTTTTCAGGCATATAATAAATAATAATAATAATACTTCATTATAATTTATTATTTATAATAATATTTACACTACAAAAACAAGAAGGTTTCAAAGAAGGTTTTAAAAGGGTTAAAAATTTAAAAAATGTTTTATACTGTATTTATCATATTTTTAATAATAATAATAATAATAATAAAATATAACAAAACATAAAAATTATAAATTAATATAAATTATGAAGTAACTATAATATAATATAATAATATTAATATTATAATATTAAATTACTATAATATAATAATAAATATTACATTCATATAAAACTTGTTTTATATGTATTATAAAATTATATTTAACAACAGATAAATTTAACAAATTTAATTACTCCTGCATTTAAAAAAAGGTATATGATTGAGGTATATAATGAATAATATTTTATATTTTATTATAATATTTACAAAACGAAAACTTTTTTTAAAACAATTTGAATAAATAAAATTTAAATACAATTTTAAAATGTAAATTATACCATTATAAAATGTAAAATAATTAATTAATTCATAATTATTACATATAAATTATAAAGTGATATTATATTTTAAAAATAAAGTATCACAAATTTAAAAATTATATATATATATATATATAACATACAATTATATGTAAAAACTAAACTTCAAAAAAATTTTAAATATTAATTATGAAGTGATATATTTAAAAATATATTTTAAGTTCAATTTATCAGCTATCATACAGATTCTCAATCCTTACTTAAATATAACACAAAATTATTAATTATTATTATTATAGTTAAGCAGAAATCTTGCATTACTAAAACTGCATTAAATACTGAGCACTTTAGAGTGACGATCAGGCGTCCAGCTCACAGACGATCTCCTGTACGCCACGCTCTTATTACTGGAGAAATGATGATGAAATAATTTCCTGCCTGTCATACATTATGTCTGATCTTTCTTCTCCTCTGTTTGACATGATGCATTATTGATGTGCGGATCATCATCATCATCACGGGCTCTTCATCGATCTGCTGGATCACGGTGAAGAGGGCGAGGGTGTCTCGATCAGCGCTCCACGTCATCACTCAAGACTGTGGTGTGCATTACATCGCTGTAACGACATATAATTAACTTAGCCTGCTTTGTAGCAATCAATGGCGCTGCCCTCTGGGGATTAACATCAGTGATGTCCGAAGATCTTCACCTGACCTCCATCACCCTCGTGTTTACATGCATGCAAGGACAGAGAGACAAGACGCTTACTTCTTCCCAGGGACCACACGTGCTTTTAATTTGAAAAGTGTAGCAAAATTATTTTATTTACTTTAGTGTATATATATATATATATATATATATATATATATATATATATATATATATATATATATATATATATATATAACTTAATATTTAATGTTTATATTAATATATATATATATATATATATTAAAATTAATTATATAATGTTTATATATAATTTATATGATATATGCCTAAAATATACATTTTATTCATAATATATAATATATATTATATATATTATATATATTTGTTAAATAAGTATATATATACAGAATAAATAAATATATACTTGCAAAAATTGACCAGAAAAAAATGCCCTGTAATACAACTCTTATTTTGAAATGTCTTTACTACTTCCAGCTAATGAAGGACACATGAGGGAGATGATCTCATTAAATAATTACCTTTTTAAGCTTAATAATCGCCATAGCGTGATAACTGTTTTCAAACCTTATTCTGACCTTAAATTGGAAATAAAACCCACTGGGACCTGCTTTTTATTTGCACACACACTCCTAAATACATTTTACAGTTCGTATACACCTATTTTTAGTTGCTAATTTGAGCGAAACGCTTGCACTAATATTAAAGCCTTATTATGACCTTATATTTGAAACTGAATTTGAGTGAGATAGACACTGATGGCTAAAGCACGAAATTGGAGCGTTCCTATTTACTCCTGTTGGCCGTTTCGTGTGGCGAGCGACATAATTAAACACGGCGGGTGAAAAACACGCGGCTCGGAAGAAACAAATCGACTGCCATCCATCTTGCTTCCTCCCGTGTCATAGCTCACGCCATCTGAACAGGCCGGGATTAAAATTGGCCGACACCCATCCAAATAATTCAGATGAACGCGGGAGCTGCTATAAATAGATGCGATCCTGAGAAGCCCATCAGTAATGTGAGTTCAGAGGCGCGGATGAGTGTTTAAAAGGCCGGATCAATAGGAGAACATTTGAGTAGGTGTTTCTCCTCAAAGCGACTCCATTGCCTTCCAGAGAAATCCATTTGCAGTGAGCTAATGATCTGCTGCTCGGCCTTCGCAGTAAGCAAAGTCTTTCTTTATTTATTTTGGGGACAGCAGGCTGGAGCCGAGTGGCTGGCACAGATAACTACCCGTCTCTGCTTGAGCCCGGCATAAAATTTCTGTTAATCTGCCTCTCTGACCAAACACACAACCAAAACGAGAGCGAGAGAGACTGATAACAAGACAGAGAGAGAGAGGGGGAGAGAGATTGCGAGCATCAGATCAAGTTTCCGTCAGCTCAAATAGCTATTGACCAGCCTAACCAGCCTCTATCTGCGGTTCTTTTCTGTCAGTCAGGGGAAATTAGAGAGGAGAAAGGCAGAGAGAACAGTACGGATGTCCAGCACACGCTATTTCTGCCGTGTAATGACGAATATGTCACTGAAAGGGTTTTTTAATATATTAATAATTAACTGCAATTTTACTTTGACTCATTTTTTGATCAAACTGTCAAATGATTAAGAAATGAATAATTTAAAAAATAAACATTAAAAATATTTTAATATAACTAAAATAATTATGAAAATATAATTCTTATTACCATTTTTAAAATAAAATATGTGCACACACAATACAGGATATGCAACACAAAACGTGTGAATTTGCATATATGTAAAAAATTATTATATATAATTATTTTAGTATTATTAATTATATTTCTGATTATTTTATTCATTATTAATGGAAGAACGGAAGGGTGAATGGATGATGGATGGATGATGGATGGATAGAGGATAGATGATGGATGACTGATGGATGGATGGATGGTTGGATGGATTGATGGAATGATGAAATGATGGATAGATGGATGGATAGAATGATGGATGGATGGATGGAATGGTGGATGGATGGATGGATGGAATGATGGATGGATTGATGGATGATGGATGGATAAAATGATGGATGGATGGATGGATGGATGGGTACAATGATGGATGGATGGATGGATGGATGGGTACAATGATGGATGGATGGAAGGAATGATGGATGGATTGATGGATGATGGATGGATAAAATGATGGATGGATGGATTGATGGATGATGGATGGATAAAATGATGGATGGATGGATGGATGGATTGATGGAATGATGGATGGATGGAATGATGGATGGATTGATGGATGATGGATGGATGGATAGAATGATGGATGCATTGATGGATGATGGATGGATAAAATGGATGGATGGATGGATAGAATGATGGATGGATGGAATGATGGATGGATGGATTGATAGATGGATTGATGGATGATGGATGGATAGAATAATGGATGGATGGATGGATGGATGGATAGAATAATGGATGATGGATGGATTGATGGATGGATAAAATGATGGAAGGATGGATAGATGGGTGTATGGATGGAATGATGGATGGATCGATGGGTGGATGGATAAAATGATTGATGGATGGATCATAGATGGATTTTCCAGGAAAAGTAAGTGCGAGCAGCTCAAAGCTGCAGTGGTTTAGTCTCAGATACAGTCGCAGTGAACCGGTGGAGTTTCATATTTGCACACACTCCTCTGACATTCAGGGACGAGGGCCGATACTCAGAGTTAACCTCATCTTCGTCAATGTCTCAGCTAAGAAAACCGTCGACAGGATGATTGGAAATCAGTTTGCCACGAGCTAAAGCTTAAACCCCAATACACAGACGAAGATTTTATTTCCTCTCAGAATTTTCCCATTAAATTCAATCTGCATGTAAGATGTTCCAGTGTGTGTGTTTTAGCTGGCCTCTTCTCTGAATCACAATGGTCAGTGTGTCTACGAGAGAATCAAACACCCCGAGGGCTCTGGAGCCATTACAGACGACACGGCTCCTTTGATTGGCTGCATTCAGCTGCCAAAAAAGGGAAATTGAGTTGTCGCCGCTAGCGCACAGGTAGCAATCACACTGTTTGGCGTTCAGTGCCGCGTCTCCATTGAACGGCTGGATATTAAATCCCCGCAGACGCACACGTCGCATTGTCCACCTTATTTCTAGCCCAGCATCGCTGCGATCCTCCTGCTGAATTCAATAAACGGAGAATTCAAACAGACGTAGCAAAATGGCGGGTTCACACAGCGCATTTTAAATGGCAATAAATTACTATTTCAGACTGGCTAAACTCTAGTAACAGTTAAACAAACGCTAAAATAACATTAAAATAATAATAATAAAGTAATATATACTACAATGAAAGTTAAAAAAAGGCAATTCTTACAATAAAAATGTTATAATGTTTATAATAAAAAGGGAAAACTGTGTGTGTGTGTGGGGGGGTATATATATATAGAGAGAGAGTAAAAATGTAAAAATATAAACGCATATTTTTCCCTTTTTAAAATGTTATTACAGTATATATTTTATATACTATTAAAACAAATAAAATTATATATACTATAATAAAGTTTATATATATATATGTATAGATAGATAGATAGATAGATAGATATACACATACATACATACATATACACACACACATTTATTTTTTATCCTTTTTAAACTATTATTAGTACATTATTTTATTTACTATTAAAACAAATAAAATGATATATACCATAATTAATAAAGTTAAAAAAATGTATTTGCATTTGAAAAATGTAAATGCATTTATTTTTTCCTTTTTAACAATTATTATAGTGTATATTATTTTATTTACCATTAAATATAAAAATATTATAATAAAGTTTATTTATTATTATTCATACAGTACATATTTCTTTTATATATAAATCGAAATCCTGTTTGTTCACACTGGAAAAGAGTATATGTGTAGAGATATATGTGTATATATATATATATATATATATATATATATATATATATATATATATATATATATATATATATATATATACGTATATGTATCTATATACATCTCTCTCTCTCTCTCTCTCTCTCTATATATATATATATATATATATATAATTTTTATTTATTTATTTTTTCCTGTGTGAATGTACAGTATTTTTTCATTGAAATAGCTTTTCAGTTCTAGTTGTGCCAGAGGCTGCCGACTCACTGAATGTCGTCATCACAGGAAACAGCAGCGCTAGAGTAAAGAGCAGAACAAGATAAAATGAGCTGAGAGACGCTGAACTCTACAGAGCGAGAGAAACACTGGCGCGCAGAGAATTACATGCAGAAACACAGATGAGACACAAACGAGACGGAGAGAAACACAACAGTTGAAAGCGACCTCCTGAAGCGCTTCGTAACTGCAGAGGACGCGCAGGACCGCAACGTCTCTCGTGTTCAAGATCTTTCTGCCTCGACGTCCCACGAGTGATTGTTACCAAGGGTTTGTGTGAATGAAGTGTGTCAGACAGAAAATCTCAGCATCAAAACCTGGAGTCCTAATGATGTCCGTATCCCAGACACCAAACGCAAAACAAACCCGACGGTCACAGTCTTACAGTAGCTTTACTGGCTTCACCCTCGGCCCTCTGAGTTTAACAAGGCTGAGAAATTCCACTCTCATTACAGGCTGGAGGAAAGTGGGGAACATTGTAAAAAGTCTCCTCTGAATTATTCATTTGCGTGATTTTGCCCACTTTAAGACTCGACCGCCTCAGAGATGAGAGCTGCTGTGTGATGTGTAGGATTGCATGATATATCAAAATAAAATCGATATTGCAATATGGCTTGGTGCGATTGTCAAATTGCACAGGCTGTGATTTAATTCAGTAAATACATGCGCTAGTTTCAGACCGCATGCATGTAAAGGAACATACAGTGCCGTGCTTCGTTCTGAAACCGGCGGTGCATATGTTATATGAATATTTTTATTAGTTTGTTGGCTTAATGAAGAACTTAAGATTGTAATTCCACAGAAAAGATTTTTTTATTTTACAGCACAATAGAATAGAATTATTACTATATATATATATATAGTTACATTTTATGTAATAAAATATTTTTAAAAAATTTAATTATAATGAAAAAAATATATTTTTAACACTTGATTTTTTATTTTACAGTACAGTAGAATTATTACTATATATACACACACACATTTTAACGAAAATAGCGTTAATGTGGCCTATAAAAATTTAAATGAAAAGTTATTTGTTTTTTTAACTTCTTGGAAACCCAAAATCCACCCAAACTATGAACATTCAAATTTTTCAAGTTTTTCCCAAATCATTAGCCCTTCAATGATTTTGCACTGAAAAAAATGTCTTCAGAATAAAAGTAATATTTCTGGATATAAAATAAATAAATGAATGAATGAATGAATGAATGAATGAATACATTGTTTTAATGAAAAGAAAAATCACCCCACTCAATCTAGAATGTTTTATTCTTTTCAAATATCGCTATTCAAGTCATTTGGTGAAATTTGTCAAAAAATGTCAAAAGCCCCAATGCTGAGCTTCATCCACCCTTCCCAATCCCGAACCGCTACTAACCGGAGGTTTCGTCCACGCGCTCCTCCACCATGTGCTCCTTCTGATGGACCCACTCGCTGTTGCACTTGAAGTAGATCTGTGTGGCGGGCGTGGCCTTGCAGTACAGGTTGACGGGCTTGTTCTTGACGATGTACGCCTCCTCTGGCTCCATCAAGAAGTGCGGGAGAGGCTCTGGCGGGTCCGAGGGAAACGTCTCCGGGAGTTCGCCCAATCCCAGATAGTCATCATCTACAGAGGAACGAGAGGATGTGAAGGAGTGAGTGTCAAACACATCAGAGCGTTCATGGGTGTTTTATAGGGATTGTTCATGTACATGTGTTTGCCTGCAAGGCTGGATGGGATGTGAGCTACTGTTCACGACAGCTAAAGAGAAACAGATGCAGTCGTCCTGTAATCAAATGCAGGTTGTGCATGGAAGGAAAGAAATATATTCCAACAGGCGTGTGATACAAAGGCATATTCATGTTTCTCTACAATGGATGGATGGATAGATAGAAGGATAGATAGATAGATAGATAGACAAGAGGAGAGTTGGATAGAACGATAGATCGATAGATAGACAGAATGATAGATACACAGAAAGAGAGATAGACAGACAGAATGATAGAATGATTAGATAGATAGATAGATAGATAGATAGATAGATAGATAGATAGATAGATAGATAGATAGATAGATAGACAGACAGACAAAACGATAGATAGATAGATAGATAGATAGATAGATAGATAGATAGATAGATAGATAGATAGATAGATAGATAGATAGAAAGAGAGATAGACAGACAGAATGATAGATAGATAGATAGATAGATAGATAGATAGATAGAACTATAGATAGATAGACAGAACAATAGATAGACAGATAGAACAATAGACAGATGATCGACAGATCGATAGATAGAGACAGAAGGATAGATAGATCCTATAGATTGATGGATAGATAGAACGACAGAATGAAAGACAGACAGACAGACAGATAGACAGAAGGATAGATAGACCAATAGAACAATAGATAGAAAGATATAGATAGACAGATAAACAGATTGAATGATAGAATGATAGAACGATAGATCGATAGATAGACAAACAGAGAGACAGAAGGATAGATAGATACTGTAGATTGATGGATAGATAGAACGACAGAATGGAAAGACAGACAGACAGATAGATAGATAGACAGAAGGACATATAGACCAATAGAACAATAGATAGATAGACATAGACAGATAGAACGATAGAACAATAGAATGATAGATAGATTCAGAAGAACTCTATTCTAACTCTATATCATACACTCCTGAACAGTTTTGTAGCCGTTAAAGCGGATCTTGTGTGTCCAGAAGCGTTCACACACGTACATACAGCACTTCATGTCTGAGACTAAATCTGTAAGATTTCATTTCCCACAAACCTGCGGCAGTCTTCTTCAACTGAGGGAATCTGGTTTATTTAATTCCACAGATATTTGTCTGCAGACGGGTAACCGTCCCCTGTAATTACAGCTCTCTTTCATCAGAGCCCTGCCTCACCGGTGTCTTCCTCATCAAACACAAACCTATATTTATCTGACGCTGGCGGAGCAACGGGGTTCACGGAGAAAAGTAAACAGGAAGAGGCAATCGACGTTCCCTTTGAGGACTACGAAACGCCACTTGAGATGGAATGGGCTCTATACGTCCCGTGTTTGCCGGTCGAGTTCAAATATCTGCCCTCTGACTTTCTCATGAGATGGAAGCGCAAGTTTCTGAGAGATTGCCATGTGCTTGTCGATATATATTTACTAGGGATTGATTGAAATACAATCGGAACGGAAGTTCAAACACAAAATACTTGTTTTTTTAGGTCTATATGGGGTCCTGCTGGGGCATTCTGGGTGATTTCCAGAGTGTTTTGAGTGATTGCTATATGGAATCGGCTCTGTACATCCCGTGTTTGCCGGTTGTGTTCAAATATCTGCCCCCTGACTCCACGCCCCGAGAGGGAAACGTGAGGCCATTTGCAGAGCCGTTCATCACCTGCAAATACGTTTTCTATTCTTAACAACCGACCGCCAGACATCAATTATTTACACAGAAGGAGAATGAATCTGGAGAGAGAGACAGAAAGGACACCAGAGATTCTCAGCCCTCGTCTCTCGCCGCGGCCGAACCGGGTCCTTGTCAGGACGCAGCTGCGACATCACATCGATATCAGCCGCGATATAACCCGTGTCTATCGGCTGTGTGTTAGGGGAACGAGGAGATGGGGGTGAACCGGTGAGACTGCATTAGCACATGGAGCCCCAGGGCTTTTGGGTAGAGTGTGGCTGCTTTTCTACACAAGTAGGTCTTAAATCAAACCTGCCCGGTCACCGGACCCTAATTACCTGCTAATTGAAGGGCAGCCGTAACCTCGGCTTGACCTCTCCTTACACCTGGACCGCTGAACACATTCGTGTCATACTGACCTGCATAACAGGAAGTTGTTGCTAGATTTAATCATCAATCGGAGAAAACTTGCAAAAACCTGCTATTAGAGGTCGACTGATACGATAACTAGGTTGGACAAACTGATACATAATGCTAAAACAGTGCTGAACTTTAATTACAAAAAAAGCATTGAACCATGAAAATGTGCTAAATTAAATATATATATATATATATATATATATATATATATATATATATATATATATATATATATATATATATGAATAACAATTATATTAATAAATATTGAAGTAAATAAAAGACGTATGCATTCAAACCGAAACAAAAAGTAACACTCTAAAAATGTATTATTTTAGTTCATGTTAGTGTATTGTATTAGTTAATGTTACAAATGAAATCTTATTGTAAAGCGTCACTATTGCATATAAATCTAAATATGTTAGAATTGTCAAAACACCTTTCCAAATGCTACGGATGTGAAAAAGGCAGAAAATTTAACCCCATCCGTTTTTTTTTTTTTATGACGGACGAAAGTTTCGTAAAGGTCATATTTATTTTTTAACGTGCAGAAATTTCGGCAAACATTGGTTACTGCTGTTCTTTCTCTGCTAATAATGCAGCATCTAGTCAGCAAATTGCTGTAAATAAATTGTACAGTAGTGTTCTATATTCATACGGTTTCGCTGTCGGTGTTTTAAATGCAAGTGTCAGAGCTCAGTCTTGCGTGTCAAAACAAACATCAAAAGGCATCAGTGTTTCCGCCTCTAGAGGCCGCTCTCGTACTGTATGATGACAGCAGACTGTCCTCCACTGCTCCAGCAATGGACGCAACCCGGAACAACTATCGGCATGAATTTTTGCAGATTAATCGGCAAAACCAATGAAGTGGTCAACCTCTAGTTGCTATACAGTTTATGAGTGTTTAATCAAACACTAAATCGTGAGCAATACTGATATTTGACTCAATGAGACCCACTAATTATTTATTGAACTCTGTGAAAGTCATTTACCTCTCTGCTTTCAGCCTGGGCCGAACAATACTTTTTAACCATGGTAAAATCACTGTAACAGGCGGCGTAATCTTTAACAAAAATGAAAACACATGGTGTTGTACTTTAAAAAGGGAACCGGACATTAACGGTCTCTATTATAGCGACACAGCGCATTACATCAACACAGGAAAACATACAGAGTTTCCCATCGGACGGTATCTGAGCAAACCAGGGCAGGTTTATCAGCTGAACAATTAGCCACGGACCAGAACCATGACCCGGTGCGACTGCCAGCTCTACTGAGCATGATCACTATCTTGGTCACACACACATGCATCCAAACACAACGCACGCACAAACACACACACTTGAACATTTCTTGAACACCGTCCTCGTGCCAAACCACTGACAGTCATGTAACTCTCGCAGACACAGAGACCGCCAGAGCTTCAGACCTTGACCCAAAAACTCCCTCCTACATCTAGGAAACTCACAGAGCCGCGGCATCAGTCTGTCTCGCGGCAGGCCTGAGAGATCAGACTGTGGAATGAAAGACTTCGACGCATGCAAGCTCCAATTCGTCAGCAGAAATAATAAATGAAAGAGAATAAAAGAGGCAAAGAGCACTCGAGAAATGGAAAACTTGACAGAAAATTGCCCTCACGCCAACAAACCTCACAGATTCACAGATCTCTAGTGGACAAAAGAGACAGAATAGAGTTCACATTCACTCCCGCATCAAAGCCACGACATAATGCAGCTCATGCGTCACACCTGCCCACTTTCAGGCAAGAAACTACAGGGGGTTTTTAATGCACTGGTCACATTTTGCTTCCGTTACATGTCTTCTTTCCGACTACTGGGAAGAAACTACGCTTTTAACTGTTTATTGCACTTTAGCTATTTGTTTCAATTGCTATAGATTTCTTTAAAGAGTTTTTCCTCCACTTCAGCAGCACTTACATACACCAAAACTTACAGTTTTATTCCTGTCTATAGTCTGAAGGTTTTTACTGAGGGGTTTGTTCATATTGTATAAGTCACCTGATTTATACAACTTTTTACTCTACAAACATTGTAGACGCCATAATGAGGCCGATTTGCTCGATGAAGACCAGGACTCAAAGTTGAAGTACAATAATTTGACAGAGTTTACTGAAGACAAAGTTCTCCACAAGGCCATAGAAAATGCACAATAAGATCCAGTTTGAACTAACAAAAGATACAGAAGCAGTAGTAGCACTCATAGTCAGATAGATAATCTGTTGACGTCATTTCTACAAGTTCTGATAGGTTAACTGTACAGATAATTCTATCAATGTCAGAACATGATATTCCGTTCTTTACACAAAGAACAGAATATTCCTTTCGCATACCACTCAAAATAATAACAATCCCTGCAAAGACAATAAAACATAGGCGATATATTTTGCCATCAAGGCTGAGTTTTGGAAAAGAACGTGAAAAATACCTCCAAACAGAGCACTGATGCAAACTACATGATTCACTGTCATATAGTGAATTCTGAAAAGAATTACATTTTATTTATTCATTTGGCAGACGCTTTTATCCAAGGCGACTTACAAGGGGAGCAATTAGGGGTTAGGTGCCTTGCTCAAGGGCACTTTAGTCATGGTATCGAAGGTGGAGAGAGTGCTGTTCATTCACAATCTTCAATTCTTGCCGTGGGAATCGAACCATCAACCTTCAGGTTACAAGCCCAACTCCCTCACCATTAGGCCACGACTACCCAATTACACATGCTAAGTGTGTTAGTGGATACATGAAGTGCGTAACTGACCTTCATGACCTTTGACACGGTTGTCTTATATGTCTCATACAGCTATCATGAGAAGAGCAGAATAAATTGAATAAGAATAAAGTTCAAACTGACCATTCTCTTTCTACAAAATATGACTCTTGGTTAATGTACTTGTATGAGCAAATTAATTCATTACGAAAAGAAACACTTTTTTTTTTGAAGCCGGGCTAAATGAGTTAAAGCTGTAACAGAAATACCAGAATAAATATACTGGTTTTAATAAAATTATGAAATGGTAATTCAAAGTGTTTTACATTAAAAGGAAACAAATAAATAAGAATAAAAATGAAAGTGTATTTTACTGTTGGCAGTATTGTGTTTTACATTAAAAGGAAACAAATAAATAAGAATAAAAATGAGTGTATTTTACGGTTGGCAGTATTTTCTGATTTATATCCAAAATACCCTCTGTAAAAGCCTTTACCTCTAATATGTCAACAAAATTAAATAAGAATTTTGAGCTTGGCTTATCCAATATTCAGATTTTTGTTCTGGATATATATGCAAATAAGTGCATATTTAATTACATAATGCCTTGCATATTTAAACATTTCAGAGTGCTTGTAATACAAAACAATTGTCTTAAATGCTGTGATTAATCAACTGGGGAAAGTATGAGGTTATCTGGTTTGTACACTATATCAATTTTTACACTATTCACCTGTCACACTTCACATTCAATATGATTTATTTATTAAAAATTTCCGTCGGGCGCTTCATATACAGAATCTTTTAGGGGTTCCCATCATGTTATCATTTTATGGATTTAGTTTTAATTAATTATTTTTGCTTTAATCTATTTTGATTAGAATTTATGAATTAATTAGCTTGTAAACATACTTTACCAGTAGAAAAAATGGAAATAATCTGTTAAACATTAAAGTATTATGCAATATTTTGACATTTCTCCTTATATAGAACAATTTTGGAATAATAGGTCCTTAAAATCGAGTCAAGAGCCCTAGAATTCTCTATAGAACCCACTGAAGAGTTCTTTGAAATTGAGTCTAGAACCCTAGAGTTCTCTATAGAACCCACTGAACCTTTTTTCACTCAGTGTCATGCCTTAACTGCTTTAGTTGACCCACAACAGAAGACTGTGTGTTTGTCCCAGCGGTGTGTGGGGGCCCGGTGTGTTGGGCTCCACCCCGTCTGCATGCCGTCACGCTGGGGGAAACCTTCACGCCAGACTGCCATGCTTTGATGCTGGTGCTCGAGGATGTAATTTGAGTCACCGTTATCACGGTCACATCTAGAAAAACAGGCCTGTTGATCACCACAGAATTTAAAACAAGAAAAAAAAGTGTATAAAAGGGTCTGACCTTGAATCATCTGAGCTGCCGAGCATCTTTTAATTGCCTGTGAGTTTTTTTTTTGCTTTAGTAGTCACACCACTGAGTGACCGCATGACCTCCGTCACCTCTGGAAACTAAAACAACACGCTTCAGGCAATTAGCGTTTCATCTGCTCTGAGACAAGGTTTCACTGAAATCCCTCGCAGTAGAAGTCAGTTCGCCATCACCCACAAATCTGCAATTCTTTAGAGTGATCTTAATCAGAAATCACCCCCAAATTGCTTCCATACGAAGTGAGATTAAAATTTAATTTCCACTGAGGATATTAGAATATGCAAAAGTGTTTCCACTGCATCATATTACGCAATGTTACTATAATAACCAAAAAGGCTTTTCTAAATATGAATCCACATGTGAATTTGGATTATGTTTGTGCATAAATCAAATTAAAACAAATCTGGAAGGGAAACAATTGGGTTTTGGCACCATTGAGCAACTTGTCCAGCAAAGACCATCAAATCAACTAGTAACCAGGCCAGTTTAAGTTGTTTTTTTATTATTATTATTATTATTATTATTATTATGTATATTTTGTGCAAACACTACAGTTTGGAATAATCAAGTGTCTTTGAAAGACGTTTCTAATGAAATGCAACAAAACTGTATTTATTTGATCAAAAATACAGTAAAAATAGTGAAAAAATATTGTAATGTAAATCATCTGTTTTCGATGTGAATATTTAGTAAAGTGTAATTTATATCCAGAGATCAAAGCTGAATTTTCAGCATCATTACTCCAGTCTCGCTGAAAGCAAACATTGAAACATTGCTGCTTCATATTTTAGTGGAAACCGTGTAAATAAAATTAAATATTTCTTTGAAAAGTAATAACTGTGGCATCAACGTGCCCCTCCATTTGTAAAAGTACCATAAGATGCCCTACTTTTGTAAATATTGCGAGCCGAATGCCAAGGAAAACTGTAAAGCGTGAGCGCATCCAATTCACATTGATATAACGCCGCATGACGTGCTCAGGAGACTGCAGCTGGAATGAAAGCTTGACTGTATGAACACAGAAAGAGATAGATGGAGGCAGCGAGCGCTGTGGAAGGTCAGCGAGTGTGAGAGAAGAGTGAATATTCCGGCAAAAACTTTTCAATTGGATTTCTCCTGCTGGAATGGTTCATGAAAATGAAACGGCAGTCTCGTAAGCTCTGATATGAAAGCAGAGCAGCGCAGTGACCCGACGGATCGCAGTACAGTTCACTCCGCCTGCGTCTCCTGCAGGTTCAGCCGCGCGACGCTGGAATAACAAACACTTTCATACGTTTGTAGCGTATTCGTTCTCATTAACATTTTGAACTACTTTTTATTGTTCTATTTTCCATTTTCAAGTTTTAGTATTTTTATTAGTTTTTGTTTTATTTCAATATTTTTATTTCAGTTTTGTCAATTTTCGTTTATACTTTCCATTTTCAAGTTTTAGTAATTTTGCCGTTTTCTAATTTTTATTTTTATAAAAGTTTTTAATAATAAGTTTTTTTTTCAATATTTATATAGTTTTTAGTGCAGGTTTTTTTCATTAATACTTTGAACTACTTTTTGATTTTATATTTTCCATTTTCAAGTTTGATTAATTTTACTGTTTTTAAAATGTTATTAATATTATTATTTCAGTTTTATTTTCATTAATATTTTGAACTATTTACTTTTATATTTTCCATTTAAGTTTTAGTAATTTCACAGGTTTTTAATTTTTATTAGTCTTTTGTATTAGTTTATTAGTGTTTTTTCCCCATATTTTTATTTCGGTTTTGTTTTAATTTCCTTTTATACTTTCCATTTTCAAGTTTTAGTAATTTTGATGATTGTTTTATTTTTATTAGTTTTTTTATATATTTATATATTTTTATTTCAGTTTTGTTTTCATTAACATTTTGAACTACTTTTTATTTTTATATTTTCCATTTTCAAGTTTTAGTATTTTACTGTTTTTTTTATTTTTATTTATAAATCTTTATATAGTTTTTTATTTCAGTAATATTATAATAATTTTAGAACTTCAACAAACTAAAGAAAATGAGAATTGTTGCTTTGGCAACTAAATGAAATGTTTTTGCTTATTAATTCATTTTTTTGTCTTTTTATATATATATATATATATATATATATATATATATATATATATATATATATATATATACACACACACTACCATTTACACATTTGGGGACAGCAAGATATTTTAACATGTTTGTAAGAAGTCTCTTCTGATCATCAAGGCTGCATTTTTTGATCAAAAATACAGTAAAAATAGTGAATATGTAGTAAAGTGTAATTTATATCCAGTGATCCAAGCTGAATTTTCAGCATCATTACTCCAGTCTTCAGTGACTTACTGCTGACAGCTTCATTTTACTGACCCCAAACTATTGGAATGGCCGTTTATATTAACGAACATGTTTTTAATGACATTACTTTCAGTTCACAATAAAAACCCTGGTTTGGAGTTGCTGAAACTCAAGAGATCTTCTAAAACAAGGTGGTTTAGATATATGATGAGCTCCGATATCAAAGTCTGAACAGAGAGAGACTCCAAAGATCTGTGCGAGGAACTCCAGAACTGAGAGCTTAAAGGAGCGGGTTGTTAAAATAAAGAGGTCGAGTCCTTTGTAGGACTCTTTGAAAAGCAGCACGGATGCAGTGCGGACAAGATCACCCGCTGAAACGAGAGTGATAACATTGATGTAAGAAAACAAACACAGCAGCAGCACATCCAGCTGGAAGATCTCTTCACCTCCCATTCATATGGCGGATCGGAGATGAAACGCCACATCGGGGGGAAGTTTGTCGAGAGCCAAACATCTTCAAAGCCGGAAAGAAAAACCTAAAACAACACAAGTCCCCGCATGTGCCGCCCGTGTGCAGCGAGCAGGCCGTGTGGATCCAAACAATCCTTTCTGACAAGAGCTTGCTGGGAATAAATGATGTAGGAAGTGTCCTCGGAGCCTCTCGGTTCAGGTTCACCGGCAGTCTGCCGCAACAAAGCATCTCCGTCACCCAAAGCCTAATTGTTTTTTCAATTAACACCGGTTCCCCAGAGCGGCGTGCGCCGTGTTCCTCGCTGGATGCGTGTAGAAGCTGCGTGTTTCTGTAAGACCCTGTGAGTCTGAGAGAAACATCGCAATGAACAGCAAACAGTTGTGAGCGTTCAAAACAACATCATTGTTTTAAACGGCATAAATAAACAGCTATTAAGTAAACGGGACAGACCGTAAGATGTTAAACAGTATTTATCAATGAAACTATTATAATTGACAAAAATAGAATTATCAAACTGAATTACAGTACCTCTAAACTCTAAACAATGTTGGGTTGTTTCAACCCAGATTTTGGGTCAAAAATGGACAGACCGAGCCTTTGGGTTACATTTTTGTAGACATTAAAAATGACAAATTATTAAAAATAGAGTGTAGATATTAAAATTACACATTATATTTAAAAATGCACATTATCAAAAGGAGAAAAGCATGTGGTTGAACACTTTCAAAACAGCTTCCCTATTTTGTGTTGGTATAAATACATAAATGACAATTAAATAAATATCACAAATTAAACATCATGAATAAATGGCATAAAAATAATGCCATAAATGGTATAAATAAACTGCATAAATAAATGGCATAAATAAATAAATAAATACAGATAATAACAATAATAATAAAATAATAATAGTAATAATTAGGGGTGTGACGAGATCTCGTACCACGAGATCTCGCGAGACTAAAACGTGACGAGATTTCTCGTCGAGGTGAAAAGTTGTCTCGTCGTGCTATCAGTGTGAGGGTGAAATTATTATTGAAGATGCCCCCGCCACTTTCAAATCGTTTGTGTGGAAACATTTTGGTTTTCCAGTTGAAATAATAAACGGTGAAAGAATAACACACAAGACACAAACAATATGTAAACATTGTAAGAAAACTATGCCGTACACCTCAGCCAAGGTTGTACAGACTCTTAGGGGCCGTTCACATTTCGCGCGCTTTTTCATTTGCGCAAAATGGAAGCGACGGGGTCGCGACGCGCATACGGTGCGGCGCGCTCGTTTTTTCCTGGCGCAGCTGTGCTGCAGCGAGATGAAAACATCTCAACTTTTCAGAATGCTGCAAGCGCACGGCAGGTCATGTGACAAGAACCAACCGATCATCTTCGACCTTTCCGTAACAAAACATGGAAATCTCAGCCGAACAGCTGATCATAGCTGTACAGGGGGTTTTATATCTCATCTCCATAAATATATCTAGTAGTAAAGCTAAAGCAAGGGCTAAAAATCAATTTATCCCTTGCTGAAACTTCCTCATGGTTGTGGAGAGCACAGTTCATAATTGCATAGCAACAACAGATGCTACAGAAGCGCGAGCTCCCGAACGCTTGCAAAAGTAGGAAGCGACGCGGCCGCGCTTTACACGCTTTTTTAGCGCGATATGTGAACGGCCCCTAAAGAGGCAGAAAGCATCGCTATTACTGCTAACGGTTGGCCTTCTCGGTGTACGCAGAGCTATATAACAGTTACAGCCCACAATCAATAGTGACTGGGAAATGGTCAACTTTGTACTGCAGTTAAAGTGACACTTAAAGTGTTATTTGAATTTTTTATTTATATGTTTATTTTATTTATACTGTTTAATTTATGTTCAATCTGTAGAAAGAAGTTCAGTGAGATTTCTCACGTGAAATTATACAGGGCAGAAAACAACTGGTTGATTTTGTGGCAAAACATTTAGCAGTGTTTGCATGTTGTTTTACTGCAAATAATTCATTAAAATAGAAGTAAAATGACATGCATTACAAGTTGATTTCAAAATGCACCAACATTTTTGCATTTTATGATTTTCAGTTGAATAAAAGACTATTTTCCCTTCATACGTTTCATTATTGAGGATTTCTTAAAAATACTATAAAAATCTCGTCTCGTGAACCCAATCTCGTGTCTCGTCTCGTCTCGTGGGATAGGGGTCTCGTCACACCCCTAGTAATAATTATAATAATACTAATAATTATGTAAATAAACCGCAAATAAATAAATAAATAAATAAATAAACAATTACTTGGCATGGATAAATAAAACTGTTGTTATTATGTTGTTATTATGTTTATGCATTTACTAATAAAACTCTATCAATAACAAATCAAGACAAATCTATCAACTACAAATGACTGACTTCACTTCTGTAAATCTAGATATTAAAAATGACACATTACCTTAAAAAAACATTAGCGAAAGATTTCCGTTGCTAATTTAACCTTTTATAAAATTGAAATGATTTTCGCACGTCTCAAGGTAATGCGTGTTTTGACATGATTTTAGCGCATCTGAAGTGTTTCTGCGAGTCTGAGAGAAACACTGAACGCTGGAGGGAAATATCCCAATAAAACTTGAAGCGATTGACAAAGACAAGAGGGAGAGAAACACTCGCTCAAAACGGCATCGCCAGCACGCTGTCAAATCAAGAGCAAACACGAGGTGTGCGACGGAGCTGCTGGATGAATAACACGATTTGAGGAAATGAGCGAGAGAGGCCTGATGTTTCCTCCTGAAGCGCAGACGGGGAACGAGGGAACGGAGTCAGCGCTTGCATCGCTGCAGAAGAAATGATATTTGAGTTGTGAATCTGCAGCCTCAACTGAAAGATGAAAATACTGAGTACCAGGAGATCACAACAACACTGAGAGAGGAAACATCTCTGTGAACCTGATGAATTACAAGCAGATTTTCAGTTTCACTGGTCACCATCTGACCAACAGATCCAGCTACTGGAGTCATACTTCATAAACTGGCAAAGTAAATATAGATATACATTACCAAAAGAGTTTCACTGTCACATGCTATTTAACAATCAATCAATCAATCAATATAAATATTACAATTATGTCCAATAACATTTACCAATAAAACTCTATTAACATTAACCTACAAAAGACTGACTTATAAATTACACATTACCTTTAAAAAAAATTGCATATTTACAAAATATTTTGATTGTTATATTATGTATTATGGTTAAATATAATATAATATAATATAATATTATCATTATTATTATAATAAATAATCTTAAATTTATAATAAATTTAAATAAATAAATAAATCATAGTACAATTATGTTAAATAGCTGTTACCAATGAAAAACTATTAACATTGCCAAAAATAAATGTATTAAACAACGAATGACTGACTTTTTTGATTTTGTTTGTTATATGATATTTAACTTTAATATAATATAATATAATATAACATAATTTTACATTTAAATTCTATTCATTAATTTATTTCATTATGATGATGTTAAATAACATTTACAAATACAATACAGTTCAAATCAAAAGATTTATATTGTTCTTGTTATTTTTATTATTTTTATCTTTGTTATTATATTTAAATAAATGAATGCATACAAACATATATATATATATATATATATAGTAGTAGTAGTAGTAATATTAGATGTATTATAAAATATTTTTTTTAAATAGCATTTAACAATGAATTTAACATAAAATGATTTTGTTTTGTTAAGTTCAAAGTTCAGATCAAGTACAGGTCTTGTGCCGCTGCAGCTCTCCATATATTCTGGACATGTGTGACAGCGGCTGGCTGACAGCGCCGTGAAGATAAGCTCGATTCTATCTGTGCGCGTCAGATTTATGGTTCCCGGGAACGCACTGTATCACCCTCAGCGCTGCGTCGCTTCCATCAGGGGACAGTCAAGCGTGAACGCGGATGAACGCCGGCATAAATCCTCCGTCCCGCTGCCTCTCGCTCTCATCCTCAGCTTTTATTTCCGGTATCTTGCCGCACGGAAAGCAAGAATGATGCGCAATATAAGGTGTGGGAACTTCAAACGATGAACCTGTTTGACAATAAAAGGATTTCAGGATGTCAGCCATCCCATAATGATCTATGATGCGTGACACACGGATCTGACTTTTCATAAATAATCATGTACAATTATCATGTTTCAGTTCATTCTGCTTCTTTTTGAACAACAATAAAAACACGTAATTGCAAAAATACTCATGAGAAGAGAGCAGATAAGATTGAGCAGATGAGCAACCGTCCTCCTTGTTTTACTCTAAAGCCTGGATGTGTTTCTGCATGATAAGAGTTAACAGCAGGTGATCACTGCTTAACTTCACAGATCGAACGTCTCGACTGAAGGAAATACACAATCACTTCATTCTTTCTAGGTCAGCGTCGCAGTTGCCATGACATTCACTTCAGCCCGAAACAAAAGCAGGATGAACCCGGTTGAGCTGTGCAAGATCTTACAAAAACAAGCTGTTTCCTCGTCTGAACATTTGACAACTACATTCAGGTTTAATAATATTTCATACTTATTCCTGCCTGTGTGAGTGTGCAGAGCAGGAGATGACAGCACATCTACGAGAAACCAAACACTGTCAGAACACAAAAGGCTGGAAAACACTGTATTTATTTGCTTTATCTTTCCAAATTAGAGTCATTTCATTGCAGCCACTGTGTCAATTAAATTGAACAATTTTGAATGTAAAAATTAAAATACAGTAAAAAAATAAAGCAAATAATACTACTACTACTAATAATAATAATAAATATTAAGTAATAATGAATAAACAAATAATACAGCAGTAAACTACAGTAAAAATAATAAAAATAAGTGTAAATAATAATCATACTTTATAAATGCTTAATAATAAATAGATATCTTTAGGAATATCTGAAAAATATCATTCAGAAAAAGAATAATAAAGCAGTATAATTTAATTATATAATACTAATATAAATAAAATAATCATCAATAAATAAATCAGTATGATTAATAAAAAAATAATACTTAAAGAATAATACATTTCACTGTAGTTTACCACTTTAAGTAAATGAGTAAATAAATGTGAGAATGAACGAATAAATGAATGAATAAATGTGAGCGAATGAGCAAATGAACGAATGAATGAATGTGCGAGAATGAATGAACAAATGAATCAATTAATCAATGACTGAATGAATGCGAGCGAATGAAAGAATGATTGAATGACTGAATGAAAGAATGTGAGCTAATGGACGAATGAATGAACAAATGAATGATTATATGTGAGCGAATGAATGAGTGATTGAATGAATGAATGAATGAATGAATAAATGAGAGCAAACGAACAAACGATGAAATAAATAAATGAATGTTAACGAGTTAATGAATGAGTGAACAAATGAATAAATGAACGAATTTGAACGAACAAACAAATGATTGAATAAATGAATGAATGTGAGCGAATGAACAAATGGTTGAATGGTTGAATGAATGAATGAATGAATAAATGAATGAATGAATGTGAACGAATGAACAAGACAAATTACTACACTGGAGGTCTATCTAAAGCTTGACCAAATTGTCATGGAAGTCCAGGATCCACATTAACTCATATATACGCTCTATAAACATATTACAAACATCTAATTATGCTCCAATCCCAATTAATATTCAACCAAACTGGCAAGTGGGACCTAAAAGCACTGCTGATCCAGGTACAACAGTGAAAACAGGTGTATTCTGGGTAACAGGACGCAAAAGCAGCTGCCCACTTCCCTTCAAGTTTGCCAAGAGCGTGACCTTCCCTGTAAACACGAGTAACGGATCTGACCTACAGAGCTCCACACAATCACTCGTCTGGCGTCTGTCCAGCAACATATCTGAGCAAACGGACAGTCCAGAAAGTTTGACAGCCTTGAGCCGGTCAGACGCCGAGGTGAGGGCAGACTCACTCTTCCTTCGTTTCTATTTCAGGCTGAACAATACTGAGATTTATGTTTCCACTCGGAAATGGGATTTTCTTTTTCCAAATTAGAACCACCATATCATTACAGCTGATTCAACGTTTTTAAATGTAGGAAGTAAAATACAGTAAAAATTCAAGTAAATAATAATGAAAAAATAATGGATAAATACTTAGAAAATCATACTAAATAAATATGATTAACAATACTTGAAAAATAATGCTTAAAGAATAATGAAGCAATAAAGTACAGTAAAATTTAATAATAATAATAATAATATTATTAATAAAGTACTGAGGAAAATATTATAATTAATAATAAAGCAGTAAACTACAGTGAGTAGTAAATCATTTTAACAATAAATACTTATAAAACATTTAATAAATAATTATGATTGATAATTAGAAAAATAATAGTTAATACTAATAAAGTAGTAAACTAGAGTAAAATGTAAGTTAATAATAATAATAAATACTTCGAAAAATAATCAATACATAAATACTTAGAAAAATACTAATAAATAAATAATTATCATCGATAATTAGAAAAAGAATACATAAGTTTGTAGATTACTGTAGTTTACTGCTTTATTGTTAAGTAAATAATAATAATAATAAACAAATAAATAAACACGATTAATAATAACCAGAAAAGTATCTAAAAAACAAGTAGGCATATTTTCCTTTTTTTTTTTTTTTTATTTTATAATCAAATTATTATGTTCAATACACAACATTTAACATCCATTTCTAATGAAATCTAAAAATATTTAAATAAATAAAAAATGCCACACAAACAAACTGTTGAATCAAAGAGTTTCAAGGACTGATTCAAGGACAGTTTGATATCATTTACAAACATGTTTCTACTAAAACATTGTGTTAAACTCTCAAACCCTCGAGTCATGTGATTAGTCTAATGACAGTCTTTAGGAAACTTAAAAGCCAAATAAAAAGGGCGACAGTGAAATTCTCTCACACTTTATGAATGTAAATGTGAAATATCAGATATATCGTCGAGCCCTAGATTCTCATTCTTTCAGTATCTGAAATCTCCAAGCACAGTCCTCACTTATCACCATGGGAAATGATATGTACGGTGCACAGAGACAAATTAATTCCCAGGGTGTCATGGAAACCGAGCGCTAGTGCGGCTCCGAATCACCAGCCAATGGAAGCAAAGTCGGACACTGAAACATCCCAAAACTCACAACAGATGAACTACAAGGCCAAAAATCACTGATAAAGGACGACATTCTTCGAGCTTTTCTGTGTGGTTTCAATCATCCAGCCAACGGAGGAAGAGAAAGAGAGATTTATGAAGGGAAAATCCTCTCTCTCTCCGTCCTCGGCTCTTTTTCAGCACCGGATGAAAAGCCATTTTGTTGGTTGATTGGAGAATGATGCTGCTACTTAGAGAGCAGCTCCATCAGGCTGAAGGAGCGGGAGGAAAAACCCAGCGAGGGCTTCCTCCCCAGGGTGCAGTTGTGCTGATGGGTGAGCTGTCAAATGCCCCATTGTCCAAATTACCCAGCAAGCATTGTGTCACCGCCAGGGACTAATTTACAGCGGCACGCCACCATCGCTCTCTGAACGTACGGAGACGAGACGGGATTCTGAGCGAGTCCACAACACTCACAAATCACTACAGCTCGTGTCAATAAACCCATAATGCATTTTCAGTACTTTTATTATTTCTGCTATAATTATTGAATTAAACACGATTCATTTCGCAAACTGTTGTTAAATAAAAACAACAGTTAAATAATGTAGTTGACTAAAAACAATACTTAATAAAGCAGTCAACTACAGTGAAAAGTAAATAATAATAATATTCACTGAACAATTATGATTGATAAATAGAAAAACAATACTTAAAGCAGTGAAATACAGTCAATATTATTTAATAAATATAAAATAAATGTAATATTTAATAATGTACTAATTTGAATACTTTGAAATCATGGTTGAGAACCACTGCAATAAATGTTAAGATAATAAAATTTATTAAAATGTATAAAAAATTTTTTTTATAAAAGTTACTAAAGAATCAACTTTGCCTTAAATGTTTGTTTTAAAAAGTTTTTTAGACAAATAGAATAAAATATTTGACATACAGTAAGACTAAAGAACTACACAATTAATTGGAATAATTTATTATGAATTATTTATTATTACTGCGGTTATTTTCTTCAGGAAAATCATCTGAGAAGCAGCATTTTTGCGCCGTTTCTTCTCATTGCGGTCTCAACCGCACCTACAGGAAGGCGTCAGCATCATTTCTGCTGACCGGCATGCAGCGACAGGGGTCGGGGGTCAAGGCTGGCGTGGAGGTCACGGCTCGTCTGCTCCGTGGGTTTAATGATGGTGCCAATCAAAGCTCGGCTCTCACTGTACTTCCTGTCACACGTGTCACAGCGGGCAGAGGCTCAGGAGGCCCGTCAGCGTCACACATGATAATTGGCCAGAGAAGGATGCGGTCACACCCTGACCTCCACTGCCTCCCGGTCATTACAGAACAAACCAACAGCTCGTTACTGCGGATCCGGAAGAACGGGATGCAGTCGGCTGTGTGCGGAGACACACGGATTCACAGATGGGATCAAGTGGGCAAATTGTGTGCACGCCTCATGCTGCTTATATGATCAAAAACCGTTTTATAGCCCAATCTAATACTTTCATAATTGATTAAGACAGTTATTGAACTGAACTGATCTGAATAATGACGCTGTTTTCTTTCTAGAGCTGAATTTGACTCATGTTTGATGAAGTTTGCATCATTGATTCTGTTATATTTCTGTGAAGCCGCTTTGAATCAATCTGTACTGTATAATGCGCTGTAGAAATACAGTAAAGTTGGCTTGAATTATATAAATGTCTTGCCAAAACTGAATTTAACTTGAAAACATCATGCGAGACTGACTAGTTCAGATGAATACTACAGCAAATAAGAGAACCAGAAGTATTTTATTATTATTAATAGATTATTATAGTATTTCAGTAATATATTGAAATATTTTTTTATTTTAAGAATTTATTATATTTTAAGTATATTTAAAGTGTTAGAAAGGTGTTTATTTTTATTTTTGTATTTAGCTTTAATTTATTTTTTTCCAGTTTGAACAATTTTAATTTTCCGTTTTCTTGTTTTAAGTTTATTTTTATTTCCATTTTAGCAATTTTAATACCTCAACTTACTTCAGTTGTTTTTCATTTTATATTTATATTTTATCTATTTTGAATTAATGAAAATCATTTAAATATTTTTTAAAATATTTATTTTTGTATTTAGCATTTATCTTTTTAGCAATTTTAGTTCGACTTCAGTTATTTCTAATGTTCCATTTTTTTTGTAGTTGTTTTAAGTTTAAATTTTTCAAGTTTATATTTTTTTAAGTATATATTTTTAGCTTTATTGTATGAATTAATGAAAATCATTTTTTAAGTTTTAGTGTTAGTTGACAATCGCACAAGAGGACGGATAATAAAGCCACAGCTCTTGCTCAATCGGTTCATTCTGAATTAAAGCACCGCTGTGATATTCGTCCCTAATTAAGCTTTGAACATTTCCTCATTTCTCCAGGACTCAGCAAGTTTCTGCTCGAGTGTTCAGCGTCACCCTGCAGATAAGCATTCACATTTCCAAATGAACTAACAGGCTAATTAAACTATTTATATTCAATTCTGATCTCCGAGCGGTGTCTGTTGTGTCCTCACGCCCGTTTGTCCCCCGTCCGATTAAATATTCCTCACCATGATACCGAGGGTAAGAGTTTAAACCCCATCTGCAAATCAAGAGTGGAGAAATATCAGAGAACATTAATGACGACCAATTCACACACTACATCAATACTGATGAAAGTCAGCAGAACATGGCTGCTCATCTCCTCTCACACAAAGGACCGTGGGTAAAAAGATTGTATCTTTCCCATAGTGCCTGACGTTGACCTGAACAACACTAACTCAGGTTGGACTAACAGTACAGGAGATTATTGACTGCGTCTCAACACTAAATCACTGTCCTGGTTGCACATTCTCCAACCTGTACAAAATATAAAACATATCATTGGGAGGATAATACAAGTAAAACAACCCAATTCGCTTGGTTAAAACAACCCAATCCGCTGGGTTAAAACAGCCCAATCCGCTGGGTTAAAACAACCCAATCCGCTGGGTTAAAACAACCCAATCCGCTGGGTTAAAACAACCCAATCCGCTGGGTTAAAACAACCCAATCCGCTGGGTTAAAACAGCCCAATCCGCTGGGTTAAAACAGCCCAATCCGCTGGGTTAAAACAGCCCAATCCGCTGGGTTAAAACAACCCAATCCGCTGGGTTAAAACAACCCAATCCGCTGGGTTAAAACAGCCCAATACGCTATGTTAAACAACCCAATTCGCTTGGTTAAAACAGCCCAATCCGCTGGGTTAAAACAACCCAATCCACTGGGTTAAAACAGCCCAATCCGCTGGGTTAAAACAGCCCAATCCGCTGGGTTAAAACAGCCCAATCCGCTGGGTTAAACAACCCAATCCGCTGGGTTAAAACAGCCCAATCCGCTGGGTTAAACAACCCAATCCGCTGGGTTAAAACAGCCCAATCCGCTGGGTTAAACAACCCAATCCGCTGGGTTAAAACAGCCCAATCCGCTGGGTTAAAACAGCCCAATCCGCTGGGTTAAAACAGCCCAATCCGCTGGGTTAAAACAACCCAATCCGCTGGGTTAAAACAGCCCAATCCGCTAGGTTAAACAACCCAATCCGCTGGGTTAAACAACCCAATCCGCTAGGTTAAAACAGCCCAATCCGCTGGGTTAAAACAACCCAATCCGCTGGGTTAAAACAGCCCAATCCGCTGGGTTAAAACAACCCAATCCGCTGGGTTAAACAACCCAATCTGCTGGGTTAAAACAACCCAATCCGTTGGGTTAAAACACCCAATTCTCTGGGTTAAAACAACCCAATTCGCTGGGTTATAACAACCGTATTTTTTGTGCATTTATTTGCAATCGAAATCTTGTATAATATTATAAATGTCCTTACTGTCACTTTTGATCAATTTAAAGCATCCTTGATGTCTAAAATCATCTATTTCCTAAAAAAAAATGTAGTGACCCCAAACTGTATAGTACCGTATTGTCTTTTTTAGTGTACTCCTCCACATTAAACACAGCAAACTTTGTTTTTACACCTCACTTCCACTGCTTAAACGTTGAGAGTGTGTTTGACACCTCAGTAACTTTAACTTTTCCCAGAATACCACACACACACACACACACACACACACACACACACACACACACAGCGCGCAGCAGATCTCCAGAGCTGAAGGACATTTAGGACTGTACGTGTCAGTGAACGAGAGACGCCCAGCGTCTCCAGAGCCCGGAACATTCTGACTGTCTGTCACACTATCCAGCGCTGTCTTTCGCTCGCTCTTCACACTCGGTCCTCACACTCATCCTCACTCACTCTCAGTCACTCCATCCTGAGGAACCCAAGCATGAATAATCCTGCTCTCATCCCACATACCTGTTCAAGCACACACCGCGCTTCCTAAAAAAGACTCCAGCGTTCATGGCTCCCCCGAGAGCGCAGTCATTTCTCAAAGTTTGCTCTTTTATAGCTCTGAGACTTAATGGAGTTTCACTCATGTGTTATTTGAAGTATCAACTTCGCCTTCTGATCTCCTGAAATTCCACAATGTATCAGCTGACTGTGTATTCATTCATTGTGTGAGTTCATACTGAGATTTCTGACTTCTGATTGGACTTGTCTTAAAAGAAATAAAAACAAGACAATTGACCCTTCGCAAACAGTTTGATTGACAGGCGATCTAACCAATGATAGTGCTGAATCCGCCAACTTATTTGACAAAGGAGTCACCTATAGTAGATTAACGTTGTTTAACTTGAGAAATTGTGTGTCCTCACGTCTTTCCGCGCTTGAAACAACATTCCTTCTGATGTTCATTCATGTTTATTTGATGCTATAAATGAACTAGTATGAAGAGATGATCGGTTCACGAGGAGCTACAGCGATCTGTCACGACACATTAAAGACACACTAGACACTATTTATTGATTAAACCACTTTACAAAATTACAATATATTAAATATGAAACTCTGGGATGTACTTTTCACTGTGTGAGAACATGATGAGTGGCGTGAGAGCGCATGGCTTGTCAGGCATTGCAACAATTAGCAGATGCTAAATGATTAAACAGAGCGTGAATTCACGTCGATGACATTTTGATCATTTTGTTTTGGTTCATATTGAGATATTTAAATTCTATTAATATTTTGAACTAGCTTTTAATTTTATATTTTCAAGTTTCATTTCAATTTTATTTTCAGTTGTAAGAACTTTGTTATACGTTTTTTATATTACCATTAGTTTTAGTTCATAATAACAACAGTGGGAGGATATATTTTTTTCATATAATATGATATCTATCTCATTGATATCAGGGAGGAAAACTTACACTCTAAAAAATGCTGGATTAAAAACAACCCAAGTTGGGTTGAAAATGGACAAACCCACCAATTGGGTTGTTTTAACCTAGCGATTGGCCACTATTGTTTAAATATTGCTGTATAGCTGTCTTAAAATGAACCCAAAATAAGTTGGAAATTAAAAATCAGACATAATTACTAGAGGCAACAATAATAATCAAAAGGTGAACATTTATTAATAAGATATTTAATAAATGCATTTCTTAATTATTATTCATTAAACTTATTAATAAATTTTCATATATTAAATATTAATATATGTTAAATAACAGTAATAATCGCTGTGTTTGTCCATTTTCAACCCAACTTGGGTTGTTTTTAACACAGCATTTTATATATATACATATATATATATATATATATATATATATATATATATATGTGGTTTTCCTTTCCTATATTTCTCTATATTACACTGAAAGCAATACCTGCAGCTCTTCATTAACACACACAGACGATGATGAGAGGAAAGACTTGGGACTCTGGCGTCAGACGCGCTCGTGACACACCGTAGGTGTTGAAGCGCTGGAAGAAGATGAGACGAGTTTGATGTGAGCTTGAATGTGACGGGGCACATGTAATGTGAAGTCACAAATCTCCGCCTGCAGCAGCGGAGTGGATCGGGACGTTTGTGAAGAGAAACCGACGCCAAGCGAAGTTGACGGCATTACAGCAGGAATCTGAACTAACGTGGCCAGCGTCTTCAGGAGCTAATGAACTAATGCGTTATGAAGCCCTCCGGCGAGAGGACAGACTCCTCCCCGATGAGCCGTCACACCTCATGAGAGCCGCCCAAACTCATTTAGTCATTATCAGGAGGACCACAATCCTCTTAACTCCTCCACTTCACAGAAACCTGATGATGGAACATGGAAGGAAATCGCTTAAAGGAAGAGTTCGCCCCAAAAAATGAAGATTGTGTCACCATTTACTCACCCCCATGCTCCAAAAAAGACAGAAAAGCACCACAAAATACTAGAAAAGCACTGGAGCCATTTGATGTTTGAATTTAAGGCAAAACACTACAAGTGAATAGGGTAAAAATTGCAACTAATACATATAATCATTTTTCTCCAGCTGCTAAATCACTGCATTAACACAACTGTTTTTATTAAGTTTTGTTAAAATGTACAAATAAGGCATTATCCAATTAAAAATGCACTAATTTACATAATTTTTTCAGAACATAAACCAGAACGTTGGATGAAGCCATGTTAAAAATTGTTTCATATTCTTGAAATATTAGAGTTAAAGGATTTTACAGAGGAGTTTTTGGATTTCTCCTTTTATTATCAGAAAATGTTGTCAACAGCTAGAAAAAAATACATTTTAAGTTGTTTTTTTTAAGGAACAAAATGTTATATAAATCAGGGGAATCATACTGTATGAACAAACCCCTCAGTAAAAAGCTTCAGAATATATACAGGAATAAATGTGTAAATTTTGGTGTATGTAAGTGCTGCTGAAGTGGAGGAAAAACTTGAGTAAAATTGAAACCTACAGATGCAAATAGATAAAGTGCAATAAAATAAACACTTAAATGTCCATTTTGGATGTTTTCTTTCCACTAATCTGAAAGATAAGGAAGCAAATCGTCCCAAAATCTCAAAATTGACCAGTGCATAAAAAAACAAATACAAGGTTTTTGCCTGTAATGTCTCGTCTTAAAGGGGTCATAACATGGATTTTTAGTTATTTATTATTTTAATATGTTCCACTTGTGTTAATAAAAATTTTTGCAAAAAAAAAAAACCGAATACTTATACTCTGTCTAAAATAATCAGCTTTAAAGGCTGGCTCCCTTAAGACTCGTCAGTGAACGGCCACTGTTATGATTGGCTAATGTCATTGCATAGGAAAAAGTACCAGTGTTTTGAAAACATTACTTGAAAGTGTTACGGAAGAAGTCAAACATTTACAGAAAAATTTAAAAAGTATCATAAATCAACATGATTCTGAATAAATTTAGATTTAATTTGTTTAAAATAGAGCTCAAAATTGTCCCACGATTCGGAATAGACAACCAAACAAAATGTAATTTACTAGAGGTTCTGACAAAACCTTCCTTGATGCAGTCTATAATATATATATATATATATATATATACTAAAATGGGGTTGAATGAACGATTCAATGACTCACTCACAAACACTTCACTGTTTCATTACAGGATGAATCAGCGGTTTTAAACAAATCTCGAATGAATGAATCAATAACAAATACATTTTTATCAGTCACTAATCTCCACCTACTGATGTAGCAATGTAATTAATAGTCTTCAAAAGGTGATTCACTTCAATTTGATTGCTTCCATAGGCATCAGTGTTTATATCCGAACCATAAACTTTTATCCCAGTACTTCTGTGATCATCTGAATTAGTGTGTGGTTGAAAACCCTAGAGCACAATGCTAAGATGAATGTTCAAATGTATAGCTTCAAGGTAATGTAAGACACTTCAGATAAAAGCATCTGCCAAATGCATAAAATCATTAACTTGAGTAACTGGTATTTTTACAGAATGTTGCATACAAAGTCATATATTAAGGAAAGGAGGACGTCTCCTTCATTTCAATACATTTGATATTGAGCCTTGTTTCCCTTCAGATACTCCAAGAGATGAATTAAATCATTAAGATCCTGATGAAAGAAAAACAATATCTTTAAAGAAGAGACATCTTGGTCTCGTCTCAGCAGCGTCTCCGCATGAGTACAGTCAGAATATCTGAATACAGTGTTAATTTATAAATAAAAGTGACTGACTTCTCATTGCGCTTTGAAGTTGACGCTTTAGAATAGGCTACAGATCCTCAATAATAATGTGCATTCAACTAAGTTAATTGATTCAGTTAACGTTTGTTAGTCAAAGTAACAAAATGTTTTTTGATGGATTTAGTCTTAGTTTAGTATAATAACCCCAGACCGAGCAAGTCAAACACTGTCTGGAAAAGCAACAAAGGCATAAAGGAAGGCCACATGAGAGAGCAGCGAGACATGGGCGATAATGGAGGTGTTAACTGTAAATGACACACGGATGGAGTATTGAGGGGTCGAGGTGGAAGACAGACAGCATTAGACACACACACACACACACACACTAACTCGCTCTCGGCTATTGTAGTCGAGGGACCAGCAGGACCCGTGATTTCATCCGTACTCTTCCACTGAAGTAGGTCAACCAGTGATAATGGAAGGGCAATGAGGAGCAAGTGCTCACCTCCTCCTCCTCCTCCTCCTCCTCCTCCTCCCATCTCACTGCCATTACAGCACAGAGAGAGAGAGAGAGAGAGAGAGAGAGAGAGACAGGCCCCCTACAGAGACACGGACCCTCACAGAGCGCCGTCACCCGCCAACAGCCACAACACACCGGCACATCCAGTCACAACACAGACACACATCATCATTACCGCATCCTCTACCTGCTTATCTGCATAAACGGAAAGAATGGTAAACAAAAACAATGACTCATGAATGCCTTACAATTCAAACGCTCTAACACTATAATAAATACGGGGTTGAAAAATCTCGCAATTCTGAAGTGGGAGACTATACTTTTTTCTTTTGATATGATATTTATCTCATTGATATCAGGGAGAAAAACTTACCGGTACACTAAAAAAATGCTACGTTAAAAACAACCCAAGCTGGGTTGAAAATGGACGAACCCAACGAGCTGGGTAGTTTTATTTAACCCAACCATTCTTTAAAAACTACTATATGTCTGGCTTAAAATGAGCACAAAATATTTTGGAAATTAAAAATCAGATACATAAATTACTGGAGGCAACAATAATAATCAAAAGGTGAACACGATTATTGTTGAATTATTATTTATTAAACTTATTAATAAGTGTTAATTTATTAAACATCAATAAATGTTTGTTTCCAACATACTTTGGGTTCATTTTAAGCAAGACATACAGTAATGTTTAAACAATAGTCGAGTTAAATAAAACTACCCGGCACACTGGGCAAATATTCAACCAATTCGCTGGGTTAAAACAGCCATTTCACTCTTTTAAAACAAACAATTCACTAGATTAAAATAATCCATTCGCTGGGTTAAAACAACCCAATCGCTGGGGTTATCCACTATCAATGCAGGGTTGTTTGTAAAACAGAATTATTTAGAATGTATCATAACCTGAAAGCATATGAGAGAAAATGAGACTCTCCTGAAATATATTTACACTACAGATCAAAAGTTCGGGGTCAGTAAGATTTTTTTTTTCTGGAAACAAATTAATACTTATTAGGTAAACAAGGATGCGTTGCATTGATTAAAAAGTGACAATAAAGACATTCATAATATTATGAACATATTTCTGATATTCAAATCATCACATCAGAATGATTTCTGAAGGATCATGTGACACTGAAGACTGGAGTAATGATGCTGAAAATTCAGCTTTGATCACTGGATATAAATTACACTGTACTATAAATTCACATTGAAAACAGATGATTTAAATTGTAATAATATTTCACTATTTTTACTGTATTTTGATCAAATGAATGCAACCCTGGTGAGCAGAGGAGACTTAAAAAACATTAAAAAATAAAAGAAATAATGTGTGCGACAGTAACCGACTTGAACAGCAGTTTGTGTGGTGTTTGTTAAAGGTCAAGAGTGGGCTGGTGATATATGAGATGTCCAACATTAATTCTGAGCGGCTGATATCAATTCAGACCCATCTGACCCATCAGAACCAGTCAAACACACCAGTGACCAGCGGAAAATCTGCTTTACACCCCGCTGGCTTCAGCTCGTCCCTCCTCTTCACTGCATGACCTTTCAGCATCTCTCTCTCTCTCTCTCTCTCTTTCTCTGTTTTTGCAGTAGAAGGTGATTCTGTCCATCTTCTCATGCATAAGTCATTAGAGACTCCTCTGCCACAGAGATATCAATGCTCAAACGCTCAATCCAAACACAATCTTAAAGCTAAAAACCCGCTGCTTATTGACCATTTTGTGGCGTGATCAATGAAAACACTACTTCAGTTTTAAAACGGTAAAATCACACATGAATCCCGATTCTTGCTCGTGGAGTGAGTGTGATTTATGAAGCTCTTCTTAGTGTCTTTCATTTGCTGGATAAATGTTTGCTGTAATGGCGGTTTCAAAGACGAAAACAGCTTGGGTTTCCTACATCTCACACACCCCATTCTCCCACGGAGAAATTTGGCCAATTTAGGTTGCATGGCAAACATGTTGTCTCCCAAGTTTCCACTGCCAATCTCACCAGCAATTGTGGCTTTTGGGTTTTATTCCTCGTCTTCGCTTCAGGCCTGCGAGGGGAAAATCGCTCGGCGGCAGAAGTCCTGAGCAAGGGATTTTGGCCGCCGTTTCATTAAGGGCTCAGTGTTGGAGAAAAGGCCGTTCTCATTACACTGACGGACTGCGAGACGCCCTGAATATGTAGGTCTGCTGTGAGTCTGATTGATTGGGAGCGAGTTACATGCATAAAAACAGAGCTGGTTACATCAAACATCTGCTGTTTAAGTTGCGATCATTGTAACTGACAACAAAAGCCTTTATTTTCTCTGATGGTGCAGTCTTCACTCTGGCGTACTAGTGCATTGTAATCGGTTCTTCAATAATCTCTCTTTTCCTCGTCACCTGTCGGCATACATTTCCCACAAGCCTCTGATTCCCTCTGAAAGCAGCAGAAATCTTTCTGAAGGGATGAAAAGCTTTCCTCTCCGCACCTCTTCAGCATCAGCGCGCTCAAATATTTGACTCCGTCTGTAATCTGCAACCCTTACAGACGTCTGTACGGCTTTAAAGACGAATGATCTCTCCTGTCAAAGAAGCTGTTTAAAATACTCCCTTGCCTTTGTTACAGGATCTGTTGTTTCTGCCACTAAATAAAGAACATAAAGTTAATTTCAACTTTATATCTCGCAATTCTGACTTTATAATACGAAACTGTGAGGAAAAAAAAGTTTTTTAAAAGATTTTTTTAATTCATGGCAGGAACAAGCTTCCATAGATCTGAGATATGCATGGTTATTTAAATACCCTTTGAATTTAAATGTTATGAATACACACACACACACATACACACAGCCAAAGACACAAGGCCTCTATATCACAGGATCGATTCCCTGCCCACATGAAGGTGTCAGACTTGCATGCTGTGTTTGGGACGCTGGGGCTTCAATTATTGTTCCCTGTCCTTCACAGAAGCGACCCACACCAGCACCGGGCAGCTGGGCATCACCCGCCCATGGCCCGAATCCCCCGACCGCCGGCCAGACAGCTGTGATTAATGTGCTAACTGCTCCAGTGAACAACACAACTCCTGAAACCACCAAACATTATCATAACATTTCACCTCTAATCCTAATCAATACCGCCAAGATTTATGGGACGCGCCTCACAGGACCGGCCGTCCAGAGCCTCAAAGTGTGCCACCAATTCACCTCCAAATGCTTCTGACCGCACCAAAACTTGGAAAGTGTCTGTGAAATAATGAGAAACGGAGTTCATTTGTACCATAACACCTTTTCATTTTTATGATCCGTCTGAATGTGAAATGATATTTTCTTTGTGGAAAACACATTTGCAGGAGATTATATTTCACCATAAAACGCTTAATGCAGATTAAAGCTGCTATTATTTTGTCATTTCTGTGATCAGCGACTGTTTCTGTGTCTCGATGGTTGTCCACACAGATTAAGACTGCACATCAAGAAATAGATTTACATATACATATCAGACTAAATTATCAGTTGGCTGTTCTCAAGGCCAAAGGAGGCCATACAAAAAAAGAAAATAAACGATATATGATATATACATAATATATATATATGGACGGAGTGGAAGTGGACGGAAGTAGGACAACATGAGTCTGTCTGCGTAATTCTACCTCAACGAATCAGTACCAATTACAAAACAAAACACATGGTTGATGCCTTCTCCTATTATTTATTTTTCTAGACTACATAGACTTGTGCTGTCGTCGCTCTGTATTACAGCACATCTATTCTCTATCATATAAAAGGAAATGTTTCTATTGTTTATTACAACTGTGATTTTCTTCACACATCAGGTGTGGAGTCATATCCTCTCTCAGAGCAGCAAACAAAAGCCACCCTCCGCAGGTGACAGGTGCATCAAGTGCTCGCAGTAAAACTGCAATTTTGCACAAATGTGTCTCCAGGCGGCCTTTGAGACTTCTGGGTCTAATCAAGCAAAGCGAGGAAGGTATGAGCGCCCGAGGACTCGCACCGAACCACTGACCTGCTCCCCTGGGCCGAGCGCACACGCCATCAGCTCCTCGGGACGGAGAAAACCAGAGGAAGAGGACAGGTCAGGTCGTCAGTGTGGAAATCCTTTAAAATGGCCAAGCGCTGCATTATTTTCCCGAGCAGCGTTGTTTCTGCAGGACAGCGTGGAGCCGCTGGATAACCTGACGCCAACCTTCAGCCCAAATCTCAGATGCAGCTTAAGTGACAGTGTCCATTAACAGACCGTCCCGCTTTGCAGAAAGTGTCTTTTTTTTTAGAAAGCAGGCGCCACTTTTTCACCATCAGCCATCAGACCATAACTGAGAGATTGTGCTCAAATATGCCACGGCAGATCCTGTACAGCGTTACAAAATACATCTGTGTCTAAAGAGCACCAGCAACATTACTGCATCAAATCTTTAAGAGATACACCAGTAAACAAACATTCACGAGTCCAGCGGCACAGTTTGTGACATAACTGCTATTTATACCTTTCGGACAAACACAAATTCTGTTTTTTGTTTTTTTTAAAAATAACTGTAAATTTTTAATACAGCCAATTGACCTTTCACAAAGCCCCGCCCCCTTTAGTTACTCTCACGCCACACATCATGTTCTCACACAGTGAAAAATACATCCCGGAGTTTCATATTTAAAATAATACAATTTTGTAAAGCAGTTTAATAAATAAATAGCGTCTAGTGTGTCTTTAGTGTGTCTTTAATGTGTCGTGACAGATCGCTGTAGCTCCTCGTGAACCGATCATCTCTTCATACTAGTTCATTTATAGCATCAAATAAATATGAATGAACATCAGAAGGAATGTTGTTTCAAGCGCGGAAAGACGTGAGGACACACAATTTAACAAGTTCAAGTTCACCAACGTTAATCTACTAACTCCCCTGACTGCTTTGACAGACAAAATGGAGGATTCGGGGTTATGATTGGTCAGATCGCCTGTCAATCAAACTGTTTGCGAAGCGTCAATTACAGACAGACATACTTAAAGGGACAGTTCACCCAAAAATGAGCATTTTGTCATAATTTACTCACTGTAAATCTGCATGAAGAGATGATATTTTGAAAGATGAATATTATTATTATTATTATTATTTAATGAACCATTCTTCATGAGCATTTGACAAAATATTTATTTTTATAAATAAATAAATATAATTTTTATTATAATTATTACTTCTTTATATAATTATTATTATATTATAGTATTATCTTTAAATTATTATTATTATCATAATTATTTTTTATAAAAATGCAATCATTTTTACATTTATTTTAAAATTATCTTGAAAATATTCTTTATTATCATTACACATTTTTCACAAATTTAATGGATGCTGTTAAAAACATTATTTACAAAAAACTGCCATCAACATATGAACACAGGTGCAGAACAAATGATGACCGAATGTTAATTATTGGACGAACTATCACTTTAATTACCTTTCACGTGCCCGTCTATTATTGCGGTACATCAGATTTCAGATTTACGCTCTCTTCCGTTCGAAGTGGTGCTTCTTTACCAGAGTAACCTGCATTAAGGATCAGACATTATAGTGTTCGTTAAAAACGTCACCAAATAAAACCACTCCTTTTCCATGTTCAATGGAGCAAAAGATCTCATCAGCCCTCAGTAATGAGCAGAGACGTCAAAAACAGCAATAAAGTGTCACTGCTAAAAGCACCTGCAGACTGAAGAAACCACATCAGAACCCCGGAGGAAATAAGAGGTTTGTTCTCGCTTCACTCTGATTTGGAGAAGGGATTCGTTTCATAAGCAACCAATTGGATTTAAAGGGGGAAGAACCTCAATGGCGACTTGTTTTGGTTCCAACTCGAGCAGTTGATTCATGATGAGCTTGATAATTACATCGCCGATTGTGTTTATGCAACACATTTTGTGGCACATCCTTCAGTACAGGAAGCTCATCAAACACATCTGCTCCCCAGACAAACAAACACGAGCAGAAGACACCCAAACAGGCAGCGATTTGTCTGCTTTGAAGTGTGTGCTTCGTATTATTACATCTGAAACAGGTGAGATTCATGAGATTATGAGAGAAAGAAAGAAAGAAAGAGAGGAAGAGAGAATATTCTCAATAAATAGTTATTATCATTAACTAAAACCATTTTCAGTACTGTAAATATAATGAACTTTAAATGAAATACAATAAAATGAGATATTAAAAACTTGAAACATGTTAAGAGAAATATTGAAGAGAAATTAAGATTTTTTATATATAATATATATATATATATACATACACACACACAGGCAGATACTGTGTATATACTGAACTATATTTGTACTTTAGAATTATATAAATTAGTTAAAAACAATTAAAAACAACAATAAAATACTATATATAGTACTATTTAATAATTACGTTTTTAATTTTATATATATATATATATATATATATATATATATATATATATAATTATTTAAAAACAATACTATTACCTTTATTAATTAAATAAAATATACTTGATACATTTTATAATATATATATATATGTACATAATTACACTAAAACTAATAAAAAAAGAATATAATATTGATATACAAATTTAAAAATATAATAATAAGCACTGTTTTATATAGTATCTACTGAAATGTATATATATATAACAAGATATCTACATGTTGTAAATAATATTTTTGTAATGAAAAATATATTTTAATTAAATTAAGTATACATTATAAATAATATTGAATTAAAATAGTTACATATAATATGTTAAATAAAACAAATAAATATGCTAATATATATCGGTGGGACCCTGTGGCTGGACCTCTTCAAATGTCATCGCCCCTTCAAGACGAATCTGTTTTCCTCTGGAAGAATGGGCCGCTCGGGTCATGAGGTGTAGAGATAGGGGTGAGAGCAAAGGTTAACGTCATTACAGACCGGGTGGCGCGGCAACGCCCCTAGCTCTTCTTTTTTCTGGCCTTCTCTTTCTGCTCTATTTTTGATGAGTACAGGGACCCAGAGAGCTGGCTCTGTGGCGTTAATATTTCATACAGCCATGCAATAACACCGACAACATCTTCCCCCTCCCTGCCATGCCCGACGGCGACGGGGCCGCAGCGGCACTCGGCTCACAGAGGCAGCATGGAGAGCAGGTGTAATTTGCAAATGCTAATTGAACTCCGCCACGGGTCAGCGAGCTTTCCTGTCTTCTCAAACCTCGACGCGCACGGGCCTCCAGCACCAGCCGCCGATATAAGCCACATCCCTCGCCGTAAAACTGGGGAAACCGGCCAGAATCCCATCATCTGCGGATCGAGCCGCCCATCCCGGACCCGTCTAGATGCACGAGGACACTTCCTTTGAGCGCATCTCCTCTGACGATTCAAGGTTGGATTGAGGAGTGTTGGCAGGTCAGGCGAGAAGCAGCCTTTCCAAAAAACAAAACGGCAAATTTCACTGATTATCTCATTTATCTCATCATCTCTAGATAATTAAGTGGTTTTGCTGTGGTTGTTTTTCCTCCCGGTTCAGCAAATACTGTCTCCAAATCATGAGTGTGACATTTCAATTATGAAAGAAATATCATTCAATCTTTAAAGCTGAAGTGTGTCATTTCTAAAGCAAAAAACAGTTTCAGAATGCTCTGCCACACCAACAGACAAACAGGAAGCCCCGCCCCAATCTCGCAAAACACCCATAAACTGCAACAGAGAGCAGTCACTTTTCCATCCATTTCAAGAAACGATTATTTGAACTCTCAAAAGAAAAATATGTATTTTGTATACATCTGACACCAACTTCTTGAGCAGTTAGAGCTACAGGAGCTCATCTGTTGACCCGGTTCACCTCTGTTCCTTCCTTGGACCACTTCTGATGGAAACTGACCACCGCAGACCAGGAACTCCAAGAGCTGCAGTTTTGGAGACGCTCAGTCATCTAGCCATCACAATTTGGCCCTTGTCAAACTCGCTCAAATCCCATTTTTCCTGCCGTGATGAAGAGATATTCACTTCACCTGTCAGTGCTCATGAAGTTGTGCCTGATCGGTGTATTCGGTCAAGCAGATGAGCCTAGAGTATGGACCTAACATGCTGAATTGCATGTCCAGCATATTCTTTATAATGGTTTTCAATGTGAAAATGGTTAAAGTGAAACCTTGGGTGTTTGTATTCTGGGTACATCTGCTTGCCTGTGTATAGTTCACATCATCAATAAGGTATATGTCGAATTTTGGTCCAACCTTTAATTTGGTCCGATATCAATGTCTTAATCCATTAAGAAAGAAAGAAAGAAAGAAAGAAAAAGAGAGAGAGAGAGAGAGAGAGAAAGAAAGAGAGAATATTCTCAATAAATAGTTATTATCGTTAACTAAAACCATTTTCAGTACTGTAAATATAATGAACTTTAAATGAAATACAATAAAATGAGATATTACAAATTTGAAATAAATTGAGAGAAATATTGAAGAGAAATTAAAGAAATGAAGAATATATATATATATATATATACACAAAAAATTAAACAAACTATTAAATTTATTTATTATTAATTTATTATTAAAATTAGTAAAACGATTACTACAATGAAAAAATACTACATATAGCAGTATTTAATACTTATTTTAATAATACATTATTTAAAAACAATTAAAAATACTATACATATTAATAAAACCTTTATTAATTAAATAAAATATATTTAATAATTTTATGTATATAATTACACTAAAACTTAAAAAAGATGAATATAACATTGATATATAAATTGCAAAATATAATAATAAGTATATATATAATATTATATTATATTATATTATATTATATATATATATATATATATATATATATATAACAAGATATCTACATTGTTCGCCTGTATATAGTAAACATCATCAATTTGGTCTTTTAATATCCACTAAATACCATTACAAACCTGGTAAAAAATAACTGGTGAAATGGACGCTAAACCAGCAATTGTGTTCGGTGGCAGAAATCTCTAACACAAACCAGATCTGCATCATCTGACAGTCATTCAGTAATTAGATTTTTCTGTAAATAATCACTATATAAAATGAATGAAGGGAGATAAAGCGCTTCCAGGTGAAGAGGTCATGAATGATCATCATTAGCGTTTACACCTGCTGCTCTCACACGCTTCGCTCACGCCATCACACATCCAGATACTACTGTGAAACTGTTAACAAGGCAATGTAGAGACTGCAGACTCAGTGACAAAACAATAGTGTATTTTTCAAAAAATATAGGTCGTTTTTTTTTTTTATCTGAAACATGCGATTTGTGTGGTTGAGAAAAACATGAGCCCAAGGTTTATTTCCACATGTGCCATTTATAACAAATGTTGCTATAATTGTTGCGATAATTTATGTTCATTCTATACTATAATTTTTCTGTTTTGTTCTGAATAAGGTCAAATTTACAGGATTTGTTTTTACTGATACTCTTTTCTTGTTGTTTGTTTTACGCTCAACAACACAAATACAGTCAGGACTCCAAACTAACATGACATCTGATTTGGGTCTTTCATCATAAAGGTAATTTAATCATATCACAATTGTTTTCTCTTAATAAGTGCAGTAACTAATAATATTACATGTTTGTTTATCAGAAATGTGTCAGTAAAGCACTGGGCTTGAATCGAGATGTTGTTGACAACAGTAACATGCAAAAACCTGATTTTTATTGGGAAAAATGTAAATATTCTACTCTTATTAAATGTACCATGAACTGACCGACAGCTTCAGTCATTAAAATAAGTGCTAAATAAGCGCTCTTTACTTGCTTTCTGAGTAATTCAGTCGCAATCTGAAGAAAAGTTTGTATTTCATGACTTTTTCCCATTTATTAGAGTGGAAATGGCTAATAAGTGCTCCTCTGCAGCCCGTTATACTGTATTAATTTCATGTCTTTTTTGCCACGAAGTGTTCCTTCATCCTTAAACTTTTAGATTTACAAACCATCACATTAAAATTGGATCATATTTAGAGATTTGAAGTGCTGGAAAAAGTCCTTGAAAAGTACTTGAATTTCACTCTCAAAAATTTGCATGAACCCTGAAATGAATAATGTAGAAACATTCAACTATACTAGAGAGCTTTATATAACCTGTTAAAAAAGGTCACAAAATGTGAGGTTTAGGTCACAGTCTGGAGCCCTGACAGTGCATAATCTTAACACGAAAATAATACACAGGTTCAAAAGTTGTATATTGCATTCCCTATACCTTTCAGATGTTTGCATTTGTGCCAATAAAAATATTTTCATTAAGGATTACAAGTATCCAGATTGCAACAGAATTGGCGTAGTGAAACATTTCTATCAGAAGCGTTTTAATTACAAAACTCCTTGCAAATAAAATGTCAGTATGGCGCTTTCAACCAGAGAAAATGTCATTAAAACGGCTCTTCAAACTCTCAGCAATGATCCTGCAGTTACTTCGCAAGTCAAGCCGAGTGCTTACGATAAGGAGTAAGAAATAAACTTTGCTGCTTGTATTTCTGATGTGTGTGTGTCCTGCATCCAGACCAACGGTCAGCTGTAAATCCTCATTATTAATGCTTAAAGTGACACGTCAGGGTAAAATACAGGTCAACGGCAAATTCAAAACACACGCGAGTGCAGAGAAGTCGTATATCAGTCCTCGTGTTGTGTTCGCGACCCGACTTTAATTAGGGTCAAACATCGTTGAATGTATTTGTTTTCATTTGTGAGATTTATACGTCTTAATTTAGCAGCTGGCAAAAACGTTCAACATGCAAAGAAAATGTGTTTTTCCATGTGAGAGGGGGAAACCTGCACACACGAGTCGGCAAACAAATTTACCGCGGGAATTTCAGACATATTTTTTGCTGTGTTTAAACGCGCCTGCATTCAGTTCGGCCTCCTCGCTCTCGATGCTCTCGCACAAGCGCTTATGTGGTTTCATTTGAGAAATAAAACAAATTTTAAATCAGCCATCGAGCCAATAAAATGCTGCCTGTCAATATTCACATCCTATGAAATTACGCACACAGGGAGTTAATGCGCCGCTGATCTGCTGGCGATAAAACGCACCCGCACATTGTTCATATCTGCGATGCCTATCGATTCTCACACAGCAGTTTATGTCCAGCGACTCAGTAAAACAACGACTTATCATTATCATCTGTCGTAGACGGCAAGCCAACACTAATTCCTGCTCATCAGCGAAAGCTTGCATTATTCCTCCTTCCAAAAACACGGTCCCAGCGGATTCCTCTCACGCTGCCAGATAACTAGAGACTGTCTTCATCTCCAGATGTGAATGATTCCTCGAATCATGCATCTCACAGCGACGTCCTATAAACATTCAATTAGGATGATAAAGTTAAAGAGCTACATTAAAAAAACATCAATTCATATTTTTTGTTCACATGAAAATTAGGCATTAAAACAAATAATATGCTGTCCACCCTCATTGTAGTATCATGTTATTTTAATCCTGTTTATATGCTTTTATACTATTTAATAATTTAATTAAGGCCTCTGATCATAGCGATGTGCGTATCTATGTTTAATTATACAGCATTTATACAGTAGATTGCTGGTTTACAATATCAAACATGAACAACCGTGTCAGCGTCGCTTTCAATTAGAATTACTACAGTTTCTATTATAAAGAAGCTCTTCATGTTTTTACTCACGTCTGACCTCGACCGATTGAACAGAAGAAATGGTGTCCTGACAAATCGAGTCGGAATCGGATCTCCTTTAGGACCCAGGCGGTAATGCCTGATCAAAAGTTGTTATCATGATGTCTCGACTAATTATAACACTATTGTACGGCGTTTATTATGTTGAGTGCACAAACAAAATAAAAAATGAATGCCTATGATAAAAAAACACTGGAAACAGATATTGGAAACAAAAACATATCTAATATAATGTAAGCTATCAGGTGAATCGGGTACAAACGCAAACTTAAAAAAAAAACAGTAAGAATGAAAAAATGATTTTTCACAACCTGTAGCTTCAGTATGAACCATGTAATTTAAATAACATTAATAGTCATATTATAATGCATTTTACGTTCCATAAATCATGATATGATTTTGCAGGAATCAGGATCCTAAAGGAGACCCGATTCCTTGACTCGATTTCTCAGCATACTGGACAAGATTTCTTGTCAAGGAAGGCGGAGCCTCGGAGCCACACCCACTTATTACATCATCATCACAGACCAGGAAAGTTCACTTTAGCAAACTGTTTCAGACTCCAACGAATTCTGTTTTATCCTAATTTTGTGTGAAATAACGTCACACTGGTTCGTTCCTCCATTTCGCTTGAAGAACATCTGAACCTTTAGCTTTTATTTTTATCTACAGTTTTAACTTTTAGATAAATGTTTTAGTTATTTTGTTGTGTTTTTTTAGCTTAGTTGTTTTTTTGTTTTTTTTTTCAGTTTTAGTAACTACAACTTATTTTATTTCAGTTGGTTACATTTCTAATTTGAGTTTTTTAGGCTTTTCCATTAAGGTTATATTTTATTACAGCTTTATTTTAATTAACAAAAAAATATTTTGAATCTTTTTTAGCGGTGAATGGAAACTACAATAAATATAAATATGAAAAACAACGTTTCTATGACTTTCCAAAAATATCAGGAGCTTGATTATGTTGTTCAGAAAGATGTCAAGTTCGCAGTTTTCTGTAATTTAATGACAAGGTAAGAAAACACAATGTATAGTAACATAAATTTCCATTAAAATTTTAATGGATAAATTAGATTTATGATGTTAATAACTGGAAACACGTCACATCTGTGAAAAAGGGTCAAATTGCACAGCCGTCCAACAGAAAGCTGCTTTTTTTTTAGCTCTACACTATTGACAATTGACATTTTTTGGATGCAAAATTCAGTTATGTTTTATATTGCATGTGCGTCACATACTAGATTTTCAGGGCTGCATCTGTGAGGGGTTAACCAGCGCAGTTAAGAGTTAAAAGGCTGGTAAGTGGCTGTATTAGTCGAGTCGAACGGCAGGGAAGAGTGAACGAACCCAGGAGACGTCCGTCTGAGCGCAGGGGGAGGTGCTGTAATGAGTGCGCTCACGATGACCGAGGCAGCCACCGAAACGTCCAACTAGGGCACCAGATGCAGTCGGAACGAAGCCAAAGAGCGTGAGGGGGGAAAGGGATCCTGGAGGATGTCGGAGCAGGACATTAAGTGTCGTTTCTCTCGGTTCTGCTCATGGGAGGAGAACAAAAAACAATCTGCACATGTGAATTTGATAAAGGCCTTTGAACCGCACGCTGATGCCTCTGGGCAGGTTATCAATTTGTTGACAAGCACACCCAATTTCAAATCAGTCTCACCTTCTGTTCTGCTTCCTGCTTGCTGCTGGTGGGCCGAACTCGAGGTTGGAGTAATGAAAACCACGTGTATCCAGGCTGCTCCGGTCATGTTTGCACTCACTCAGGCCTCACATTAAAGCCCGTCAGTCGTCGTACGGGACGTTCCCCTCATTAGCACCTCTTTACAGGTGCCCCATTGACCCTAAACATCTCTGCCCGACTGGTCTGGAGACTGATGGTTATTATTGTTAACTAAAACTAAAAGCTTTGTTGTTGTCTGAAATAGACTGCAAGGTCACATATGCTCCCAAAATGTAGTCTATGCGACCTCTGAATATATGTGAGAGTTTTTGTGCGAGTGCAAAGCAAATAATTCTACCTGTTGCACCGGATGGTTTTTGCTACCGGTAGCTGATCTCTGTTCTAGACTTGCACACAAACTGCATTTGCAATAATTTCCCAAAATGTGTGAAAATATTATGAAGTCTGTAAACAGGCCAGAGACAGGACACACTGAAGACAGACAAAATACTCTACCAGACACAGCAAGACCACTGTTCATTTTGCGCAAAATATAAGAAAAATATAATTGTGCTTTTTGAAGTTGGGAGCATCAGAGCTATTAAGTTAAAAAAAAGTTAATTTGAGCCCTAAAATGTATAAAAATTATGAATGAAAATCATACTGATACTAGAACAGCACTCAGAACCACCATGTGGCTTCTCGAGTGGCCGCCTTTGACAGGCCCAAAGTCTGGAGCGGGACGTGCCGTCGAGGAACACGAGTCAGAAGACAGCGCCGTTGGCCCCACACTCATTAAACGGGCCCCTGCGATGACCCTCTCTGCGCTGCTGGGTCTCACCAGCTGTTTCTGCAAACTGCCACCATTTAATTTTTTTACGAGCTCCGCCTATTAATCTCTGGGCACGATGGTGGAGATTTAGACAAGCGGCCGATCTCATCTGCTAATTAACGGCTTTAGTTTCATTTCCAGCCTCGATGGTACGTTTTACCAACACAGCTTTCAGCACTTTTGCCAATTAATAGGAGACGTCTCAATTCATTGGTTTAATAAATGTGTTAATTTTGCGAGCAGGAGGCAGAAACAGCGACATCGTCGGAGATAAATTCGCTCTGATTTAATTTTTTGGCTGAGGCTTAACTGTACAGGACTGGAAATTCATTAGAAAGCTTAATCTCGCTTTGAAAAGCGTGCGTGTCGATGACGGCGCAGCATTAAGCGCGCGAGGAACGAGCGGCCGGATTCGAGAAGACTTTTCCCTATTATTGAATCCGGCCCTTCAGAAGCGCTGCCGCTAATGAACCTGAACGCCTCCATTATTAAGTTACCACAGAAAATCCTCAAGGCAAACGTTCTTCTGGTCTGTGAAGGAAAACATCTTTACAAGATAATGGCCTTTCCTCTAATTACAATATGTGTAAGCGCTTGTGCTCGGCGCGGGACCTCTTCCCTTTGAAGAGTGTTGGGTCGCCGCTCTCCGCAAGCGCTCTCGGTCCCTTTCTATTTTCAGCTCGTCAAATCTCAAAGAAAGGAAAATGAGAAGAAGAGAGAGGGGTTTAATAAAAGAAGATGACGAAGACTGGGAGAAAGGAAGCGGCGTCTGCATTAGCTGGAATATAACTGAGCTGTGAGTTCAAGAATAAAATGCTTAATATTAGGAAGACCAGAAAATCCAATGAAATAATCTCAAAATGGACAAATATGGACTGATGCATCAATCTTACCGATATTAATTGTTACCAATTTGGTTTTATTTCTATGTGACAGTCAATGAGTTTTTGACAATGCAACATATTTATTTTCTCATAATAACCATAATTGTGTTTAGATTAAATAAATGTATATACATAAATATTTATTTATAATATTATAAAAATATGTAAATGTTGTAATTATACAATTATACATTTTTAAATTATATACATATATACATATTATATATTATATATATATATATATATATATATATATATATAAAATTTAAAAATATTTTATGTCTATTATTTTTATTTCTAATATATATATATATATATATATATATATATATATAGCATTATTACAACTTTTATATATTGTATATATATGTATATATTGTATATTATATTGCGTGTGTGTGTGTGTATATATATATATATATATATATATATATATATATATATATATATATATATATATATATCTATATAATAATTAAATTTTAGTAATAATTTTTTTTTTTATTATTAATTTATTTATATTTATATTTATATAAATATAAATTATATATATCCCTAATTAATAAGCTGAAAATCCAATCATTTGCATGTGGACACTCTCCACGAATAATAATGACCGCAACAAAATAAATATCGATTTAGCTTAGCTAAACTCCTCCCAGGGGAAAAAGGATTTGATGGAAACCCATGTATATTCCAAGGGCACCAGGACGCTCTTTATAGTCGCTGCGTTAACATTATTATCATCAACAACCCTCCGCATGTCATTTCCTCTCGAGAGGAATCATATCTCACAGACAGAACATCTCCTCCCTACATTTTCACGTTCTGTCCCTCTTTGTAATGATGTGTAGAAATTGAGAAAGAAATTCAAAAGGGTGTGAAGAACTCGAGTGATTCATCGTGAATGTAATGAAGACATCTGCGCGTCAGATTCAAATGAGAGATGCATCTTTTTATTTCCACAGCCCTCAGGACACAAACTCACTGCTGACATCTACACGTCCAGCTAAACTCTTTCTATAGCTGCTCTCTGTGTGTTTATCCTGACATTCCTTGAATGATAAACACTTAAATTGGGCTTCTGTTTACTGGGATGAAAGGTCATCTTGTCAAAAGTCTGGGATTGCTCACAAAGCCCTTGTTTCTGACAGACCTCCACTCCCAAATGAGCCATAATCTACCTCTTCACCTCCTAAATGACTCCATCTGAAAGAAACGGCGGCCCTGCGGCAAACCCACACGCAAACCCACGTTCATCTAACCATCTAAACGAGGCCCTACCATTGACTTCTCATGCAATGCTAATTAAACTGACTAGAAACCAACCCCTATAGTAAAGCTTCAGCTTTTTAAGGGTAACAATTTAAATGAATTAATTTATGAAACATTTTTCTAAATGAAGACATCCCTAAAGGAAGATTTTGCTCAGTTTTGTGGCCACACACACACACACACATTCCTCTGCCCACTTCCTGGTAATGGCTTTTTAAAGGGGGGCACTGAAAGCTTTTCTCCTTCCTCTTGTCAAGTTTGTTTAAGTTAGTTAATTAGTACACGTCTGTGCCTGTCAAGCTGCTTCCCCCCGGTATTCAGAGTTTTCTTTTGGGACGGACGGACGCGACTCGAGCGGCAGGAAGGCTGTTTTGGGTTTGCTGACGGAGCCTCTCAGATATCAGTCAAGAAACGGCCGATTGGACTCAACTAAACACACAAACACTCTGAGGAGATGCCGTAAACCACCCCAACGGAGCCAAGCTCATTTACGTGTCCTAGACAGAAGTTCCTCAGCTCCTCAGACTGTCTCCATATGAACTCAGACATTTCTCATTAAATGAGCTGAATTGTTATCCACATTCATTTTACAGCTCTACATTCTTAATTAGTGTGTCATTTGTGGCTAGAGCTTTCTATTCGACTAGTAGTCGTTCATTAGTCGACTAATCATCTGTTTACATTAATGAGCCATAAATCATAATAATCAGCTTTTAATTTATATATATATATATATAAGATAGCCTAATCAGTGCTCAAGCGCTCACCAGTAAAAGCAATGATTATGAGTGTAAAAAACAAGGCGACTGTCTAAACATTTTAATAATGTATTGTTTTCTGTGTTTTCGGCTGCACAGCGATGCTGACTCGTCATGTCCACAGCACAGGTTTCATACGGATTACAAAATCTGAGAATAGTTATGTTCCATGTGAATTGGTTCGTTTAAAAGCTCTGGTGTTTGTGAAGCAAGTATACTCTGAGTTTCGGTTCATTTTGTGCTCAAGAAGACAGAAAGCGCGTCCTGATTGTTTTCAGTATTTCAAAAATGAACAACGTTTTGCTGTTATTGTGAGAAATAAAAGTAGAGCCTTTACAGTTTGCATTACTGTTATCTGTAAAAGTGCGAAACTGATCGCACCTCCGCCTCCATGTCATACAATAAGCGCGTTCTCCACACAAACACTTGGATAATAGCGCACATTTATCCAGGACTAGGCTAACATTAGAGCGAGCGCACTTGTAAAGTTGCTACTACTTGCATGTTTGAAGTGATAAACTATATCAATGATGAATGATATGTGAATGGATTCCTACTGTTAACATTCTGGCTTCGGCACTTCCTGACGGTTAGTCGATTATTAGGGGGAAACCCTATTTCTGGCAAATTCTATTTTTGCTTTAGAATAAGAAACAGATGAGACAAACTTAAATGAAACATCCTGGTGTCATGTGTTCCCCAGGTAAGCGACGCACACGCACCCAGCCATCCATGTGATTCCTCAGACCAGGCCAACTTCTTCATTGCTCTGTGATCCAGTTCTGATGCTCACGTCCCACTGCTAGCTCTTTCGAAAGTGGACAGGGATCATCGTGGACACCCTGACTGGTCTTGTCTATGCAGCTCCAAACAAACTGTGTGTTCTGACACTTTTCCATCAGAACCAGCATAAACTTCTTGAGCAATTTGAGCTACAGGAGCTCGTCTGTTGGACGATGACCCATGGCCGGTGCACCACTGTTCCTTCCTTGGACCACTTTTGATAGACACTGACCACGTCAGACCGGGAACACCCCACGAGAGCTGCAGACATCTAGCCATGATAATTTGGTCCTTGTCAAACTCGCTAAAATCCTAACGCTTGCCCATTTTTCCTGCTTCTAACATCAACTTTGAGGACAAGATGTGCACTTGCTGCCTAATACATCCCACTGACACTCACACATCATTTGTGCCCATTTCTAGAATATATATTATTGCATTTGTAAATGCAAGCAATAATTTTCATTCAACAAATATAACCCTCCTGTAACACTGTATAATATCAACATATCACAGTTCCTCTGTATATCATCCAGGCCTGACAAAAACTGCATCAAAAAATGAATTTGGCTAGTTTGAAATGGATATTGATTTAGCACTCGTGGCGATGTGAACTGACAGGTTTGTTGTAAGATCAAGGCACAGATGTACGCCCCGCGGCAGCTATAAAAGTTAAAAGAGAACTGATGAATACATTCCTGAATCTGTCATAACCTCCCATTCGCATCAGCTCGGACCAAAGATCCGGTAAAACGGTAAATCACAACACGAATTTCAACTACAAGACTAGGCAGAGTTATGTAGGTAATTTAACACATCAATATCTAGACAATAGCTGCATACGAAATTGCGTACCCTCTGAGTAGGTACTTATTTTGAATAAGTAATTACTTTGCAACCTATATAGCATGAAATTCCGACATACTACATTCTCCATGTTGTCATGTGACTTACGTCTCTTCACGGCCATTCACAATCCTCTCCCATGGCCTCGTGGGATAGTAAACCATCTCAAATGTGAAGAGAAATTTCTCATCTGAGCAGTTTCTCCACATTAATTTGACTGTATGACAACAATCAGCTTGTTTTCAGTCAACAAACTCTCTCCATGAGAGAAATAAAAATGGAAACAAAGTTTATACTTAAAGCCAAACATATCAGAGAACCCCATTAAGTCTCATAAAAGAGCAATAATATTTTCCTCTGAGCCATCCAGTTCTGATGAAGCCGAGAAAAGCGTTTCGTGTTCAGCATTAGCTGATCTGGCTGCTGCTGTCACTTTAAACCACAAACAACATTCATCTACAAGCTTCAGCTCTGGCAAGGCGAAACACGGCCAAACAACGAAAAACAAATAAAAATCTCTGCCAGAGGGAGCGCGAAAGCCACGTTTTACAGATGAGCGTAATTCCGATGAGGCTTTTAACACCAAAACCACATAAAAAGACAGTGGAGGTGGACGGGTCGATGGCTGTGTTACAATAATTTGAAAACACTCCAGAGTTCACAGCTTTGCAATGTATCACGTTGCTCATTAGCATGCATGCGGTACGGCCCCACAGAAATCAATAAATCACCAACACCCGCTCGGCTCGCTCTTCCCTCAGAGTACTTATTATTGATCATAAACGAAGCAAAAATGGAGCTGCAGCTCGGAGAACCACATTACTTATCTGGGCTTCAAACGAACAAGTTCATAGACGAGAGGAGGCAGTCGGAAGGAGACGGCTGGGGCACTTCGGATGTATTTCCACAACGCATTTTCAGACTCGATTCTGGTTACAAGGTCGCTTTTTACAAACCGGGGTAACTCTATGAAACACGGCTGAGAGCCATTCAGAATAATTATATTCCTGAAATTTGAATTGAACTGAATAGGAAATGAGGCTGTGAACAGGTGGAGAATTGCAATTCTTGGTTTATTGAAATGAACTAAAATTCAAACTATACATTTTTAAAAAATCTAAAAGTCCTGATAGAATGAATCAAAATCTGGTGACTATAGGAACCATTTCAAAGTGTTAAAATTGACAATAAATTTGACTAACTAAACCAGTACGACTGGGAAGAATGTACACCAAAATGAACAAACAATACAATGACTAATCAAATAAATAACTAAACAAGCAAATGAACAAACAAACAAAACATAAAATGAATCAAAGAATGGACAACAGAATGAACGAACAAACAATAGAATTAATAAACATGAATGAACAAACAGAATGACTGAAACAGAATAAAAATTGAACAGTATGAAGTCGTTTGGATAAAAGCGTCTGCTAAATGATTAAATGTAAAATGAATGAACAAACAAACAAAATAAATGAACGAATTAACAAATGAACAGACAAAAACAGAATGAATGAAGAAACAAACAGAATGAATGAACAAACAAAAACAGAATGAATGAACGAAAGAAACAAACAGAATGAACGAAGGAACAAAATCTTTGCTGGTGACTACAGGAACCATTTCAAAGTGTTAAAATTGACAATAAATCTGACTAACTGAACCAGTACGACTGAGAAGAATGTACAGCAAAATGAACAAACAAACAATACAATGAATAATCAAACAAATAACTAAATGAACAAATGAACAAACAAACAAAATCTTTGAAACGGTACATATACACATTAGCAAAGTGTAAAAATGACAATAAACCTCATTTTGACTAACAAAATCAGTATGAACAAAAGAACGTACAACAGAATAAAAGAGCGATCGAACAATAGAACGGATGAACAAGCAAACGAACAAACAAACAAAGAATAAGTTTGAAACAGCACCTTATTAGCCACCAGAAAAGTGTTAAAATGACAATAAACTTCATTCTGACTAACTCAACCAGTATGAACAAAACAACGAACAACAGAATGAACGAACACATGAACAAACAACCAAACAAAAGTTGAAACAGTATGACAATAAACGTCATTCTAACTAAACCAGTATGAACGAAAGAATGTACAACAGAATGAAAGAGCGAACAAACAAACAAACAACCAAAAGTTGAAACAGGATGACAATAAACTTCACTTTGACTAACTAAACCAGTATGAACACCAGAACGTACAACAAAATGAAAGAGTAAACGAACAAATGAATAAACAACTAAACAAAAGTTGAAAAAGTATGACAATAAACATCATTCTAACTGAACCAGTACGAACAAAAGAATGTACAACAGAATGGATAAACGAACAAACGAACGAACAAGCAAAGAATAAGTTTGAAACAGCACCTTATAGCCACCAGAAAAGTGTTAAAATGACAATAAACTTCATTCTGACTAACTCAACCAGTATGAACCACATACACCGGTGACCAGCAGTGATACGAAAGCGTCCTGGACGCTCGAGACGTGCAGAAACAGGCCATCTGTTGAAGCAAACACGAGTACGGACACCTGCGCCTGGAAACTTCACCGGACTCCCTTCCTGAAGCCTCTCGGGCTTCACATTCTTGCCCTTTCCTTTACTTCGGTAGAAACACAAAACAAGCTCTTTTTACTCAGCGGGGCACGAGGCACAGATTGAACTAATGAAAAGGCCGAAAGAGCAAGAGAGAGACAGAGATGGAAGTGGAGAGGAGAGACGAGATGTCTCCAGAAGAGCAGCACATGAAAGCGGAGGCGTGCTGGTGCGGCGGATCACCATCCCAGTCACTTACAGCCGCTGGAAATTGCTGCTGACTCTAATTAGTTATTTAGACACCAAGTACAGCATGGGCTCATGTAGCCAGCAGACTTCTGAAGACTTCCACGTTCTGCCATACGGAGGAACTGTACTGCGCCTCAGGTTTCCGTTCGCTCTCTTTTTTTCCAGGCGGTTTTCCGAGGCTGCTGGGAAGCACATTTGCAATTCTGTATTGATAATCAGCTCAGCCGAGAACATCTCTCAATATTGGATCAGCTGGCCGCTCTCACCGTTGCTTTTGTTCATAAATTACAGCAATTCGTAACGACCAGGATTTCCATAATATGCTAATAGCAGCCTTCTATGTCATTAAATAAAGCTGTTAAGGAATTAATATGATTACAGAGGCATCACGTATGCTTTTAATGATGCATGGCGGGGACACGGCTTGTATTTTTCATAATGCTTATTTTGATATCGCCGCGATGATCTGCTCTGCCGCTTTCTCGCCGCGCACAAAGCCGCCGGCTTCATCAGCAGGCTGTCACTCAAACGTGCCATCGTGTCACTTCACGCCACGGCTTATGTACCGACCTACGCATGACGAACTCTCAGAAAATTATTACTGACATCTAAAGAAAGAAAGCCATTCTGGAGGCATCATGCACAGCATTCTCTGATGTGATACAGAAAATATTTACTCAAAAACAAATAAAACTCCTACAAACTGTTATGTGAGCATTTTACTTTTAGATTCGCTGAAAGAAAAAAATACCATGGTAAAATAATATTTTTTTGGACAAGAACAACAGTGATACAGTAAGAATCTGGCATTTACAGGATACTAATACCACTACTTTTCTAAAAAAAAAAAAAAAAAAAATGGTTTCACCGGTGTTATTTTATATATTTTTTTAAATACTATTACAGTATTTATGAATATTTTGAATTAGCATTTATTATTATATTATAATTGTATTTTTTTAGATTTATTCACTTTTAGTAATTTTGATACACGCTTGTCATTATTAGTACAGATAGATAGATAGATAGATAGATAGATAGATAGAACTAAATTATGATTCCCACTATTTTGTCACTTTATTTTGCCAATTTGAAATATGTTATTTAAACTACAACCTCGCCAAAGAGTTGAGATTCTGCTCTTTCCCCATTCCAGCAGTCAAAGCTGTATTTCTATTTAAAAATGCATTTACAAAATATATAAAAATAAATAAATAAGATGCCCACCAACTTGCCTTAAAAGTGAATCGCACAACTAGAGGCATCAAATGGAACCGCAATCTGTTTGTTTCAGGCTGGACGTAGTAACAATGAGAGATGTGAAGCATCTCCTGCAGATATTCAAACCTCAGAAGAGAAAAGCGCAGTCACATTAGTGGCGTTTGGGTTAACAGACATCTCATTGAGCGCGCCCACCTGTGCGTGTGGCACAGTCATCTGTCTGGCAGCTGGTGGCTCTTTTCCTCGGGCGGCTCTGCCTAATGGTTCCTCCCCTTCCTTTTAGATGGCCGGCCACTTAACCCTGCCAGCATGAAGGGCTCAAACAGCATCTTACCAACTCACATTTGTGCGCTGAAAATAAATGATTCATGAGATAACCGGCAGGCCAAAATAAACAGACATTTCAGCCCCGTTCACCCCAAGACTTTACCCTAATCTGCAGGGTAAGGGCTCTTCAAGATGTCGGTAATGATACAGCGCAGGGTGAACATGAGCCCACGCGGATCTGGTTCTCTGGCAGTCGACAGACTCTTTCTCTGAGCTACCAATCACCAGAGACAGCGTACAATTACTTCACGGATGGGGCATTTAAAGAATTACAAACCCGGCCTCACGAGGCCACAAGAAAGGCATGCAAAAGCAACCGGCGGTTGTGCTTTTCTTGGACTTTCCATGACTTAAAATCTGGGTATCTTTAAAGGAATGTTCCGCATTCAATACAAGTTAAGCTCTATCAACAGCGTTTGTTTCATACAGAGCCCTTGAAGAGACATGGTAAAGGAAAAGAATATGAGATGCGAGGAAAAATTATTTGGCAATGCTTCTGCGTTCACTCGCAAATCTCTTGCATCCCCGAGAGAAACTTTACGTTCGCTCAAACAAGAACAAAAGTTGTGTAAGCAAACAATGTTTCTTGGGAGAACACAAAAGTTTTTTGAGGGAACGCAAAGACTTTGCGAGCAAATGCAATGTTTCTCAGGAGAACGCAAAAGTTTTGTGAGGGAACGCAATGTTTCTTGGGAGGGAAAGGAAAACTTTTGCGAGTGAACGCAAAAGCATTGAAATATATTTTTTCCTCCCATCCCATATTTTTCCATCGTCATGTCCCTTTAGGGGCTCCATAGTTTCATAGTTTTGAACACCGTAGATGATAAATCCTGTCTTACTGCTCTTAAAAAAGCAAAAATATATTTTTACTTAATATATATAATTTATATATATATATTTTTTTTATAAAAAATATATTTTTCCTTTTTAAACTCAAAAATATATTGAAAAAGTATATATATATACTATATATATATATATATATATATATATATTTAATATGACACTATATTGAATCTGAAAACTCCTTTGTCCTTGGACTGGCAAAGTACCTGTGCATGAAAAGACACACTGCACAGGAAGCACTCCAGTGTCTACATCTTTGTTGAAACACTTGATTGTAGATGAAGTTCATACCAGAGATTCATTACTCTGAAAGCTGAACGAAACAGCGAGTTTCAATGAAGTACGACATCCTACCTGCCACTATATAAGGATGCATTAGTTTGAATGATAACGTATACGTGACACCCAGAGATGCATGGATTTTTTCTGCGCGTATGAAATATTAATGCCCAATATTAGCCATCTTTGTCACTTCAATCACAGCTGAGGCTTCTGAAGGTGCTAATGGAAGTGGACCGTGCTGGAGGTGAGGCGGGGGGTCGGGGTCTCACTGGAGCGACAGAATCAAGCAGTCCTGATGACTTCATATAGCGCCATGACAACAGCGCCCTACCAGAGGCGCTCTGCATGTCAAAGCGCGCCTGCAGTCGACGCCCTCCAGGCCCGCGGCTGACTTTGACATGAATGTAATGTGACCTACTGGTGTGGAGAGGGCGGCCCGTCATAGCAGCTCCAGCGCAGGGTTGTTATTGGTGACTAAAACCAGAGAAGAAAATCATTTAATTTGTTTGGCACATTTTGGACTTTAAACAGTGTGAAACGTTTCGGAAGTACTATAGCGAGTTGATGTGAATGACTAAACCAAACAGGTCAGGTCAGGATATGAACTCTGATTGGCTGTCTTAGCGTATCACATGACCAGGTGGGCGGGGTGTGAGGAGAGGTAGGGCATATCCCAGAGGCCCTGCGTTTTAGAGTTCACGTAATCCTGCCGGGTTTAAGTGTTACGCCAAGCTCTTTCTTGCTAAAACTCTTTTTTCTTCCTATCATTCCCTCCATCTCTTTCCCCAACTTCCCCCCCCAACGGCTTCTTATTCATTATTCACTCTCACACGCGGTCCCTGGCCTTTGCGCAGATCAAAATTCTGCACAGGTTCCAGGAGCTTCTGGCACACAGGCAGGTATTTGAAGGGGAATTCTGGGGTTGCGGCTTTCAAATAAACACACCTTTATCCCTTAATCTGCTTTAAGATTCTGTTTCAAATCTGAAGACGCATGACGCATCACCACACACGTGAAGCATAACTGCTAATCGCCAATGATACAATACTGGCCAAATTTTAGAATATTTACATGTCTTTGAAAAGTCTCTCCAAGGCTGGGTTTCTTTGATTAAAAATACAGTAAAAATAGTGCAATATTTTTTATGATTTAAAATATATATGTGAATATATAGTAAAATATAATTTATATCCAGTGATCAAAGCTGAATTTTCAGCATCATTACATGATCCTTCAGGAATCATTCTGATATGATGATTTGATGCTCAAGAGACATTTATGATTATTATCAATGTTCGATAACTTTTTTTTTACAAAAAAGAAGCATTACGGACGCATTAAACTGATCAAAAGTGACAGTAAAGACATTTATAATGTTATAAAGAACTTACTTGTTACTTTCTATTCATCAAAAAATCCTGAAAAATAAAAATGTATCACGGTTTGCATAAAAATATAAAAACGGTTTTCAACATTGATAATAATCATCTTTCCTGAGCATCAAATCATCATATCAGAATGATTTCTGAAGGATCGTGTGACACTGAAGACTGGAGTAATTCAACTCTGATCACTGGATATAAATTATATTTTACTATCTATTCACATAGAAAACTGCTATTTTAGATCGTAATAATATTTCACAATTTTTACTGTATTTTTGATCAAATACACACAGCTTTAGTGAGCAGGAGACTCTTGAAAAACATTAAACAATCGTAATTATTCCAAGCCAGTAGTGAATGTGTGTCTGTGTGATTCAGAAGGGCACATGCGTGCGGGAGGATTGCCTGCAGGGGTCCTGTCTTTCACAGACCTCTTTCACCTCATCCGCGTTTAAGTGCATTAATATTGCACCAGGTCTGGTGGCGGGGTTAAATGGCCTCCCATCTGAGAGAGAAGGGAGGGGGATGTCAGGCGGAATATTTTCCCGGCCGATACAGTGAAAGCTGCGGATTCAATCTGAGCCTTCACACGGAGGACGCCACATGAGTCATTTACAGGAAATACAATCAGTCTCTTTCCCTCCATTTGCAACACAACATATTCTCTCATTTACTCCTCAGATGGAGGGGCGGATGAAAGCAAACACTGCAGTAAGTAAAAGTAGCTTGAAGTCACTCCATGTTAATTATGTTGAAACATATTCTGTTTTCTACAGACACTCGGCACAAGAGCGATGATGCAAAATAACTGCAAATGAATTGACGGTAATGCTCAGCACCTTCACAACATTAACGTGTGATCGAAGGACGTGTTTGACAAGTTTAATTTCTGTCAGGTTTGTCCGCATACATTCTCAGGGCCACCGGGCTTTCATCTGAGCCGTCAAACACGATTGCGTTCACATTTTATTGCGATGGAAAGATGGTTAATTGCATATGGATTTAGACCTGGGCGATCAAAACATGTGACAACACGGCTATTAGATGTTGATTTGCTAAACATCCCGGATACGACTGACATCACAAGTTGATCTTAATTAAAATTTACTGCAAATACTGTGGGCGGTAACTCTTAAAAAGACTAATTTGTTAAAAGGGTAAAACCAAGAACTCAGAATGGAAAAAGTGTAGATAAATAACTGTTGATGTGAGTAATATCCAGGAGAATAATCAGAGACGTCGTACAACATTGCATGACATTTCAAAGTGTGTAATTTTACTCTAAAATCACGACCGCTTTGTCCACAATGTGAGACACATTATGCTTGGCTGCATTTTAAATTAGACCCATACCCAGTAATTACATTCATGACAAAGACATTTTCTAGAATCCACAAAGAGAGAGAGAGGGCGGATTTTACCAGCCTTATGAGAGTGACAACACCGAGGTCAACGGGAGGTTATGCAAACGGAACAAAACACTGAAAAATTAAAGGCGTGAGCTCAAGAAAGCGGCACTCAGAGCACGAGTGGCACGACCGCTGAAGATCCGTGAAAAGAGAGCCGCTGGGAATCTAATGCACACGAAACATTAAACATCTGACTACACAAAATGACTGAACGTAGAGAGTAGGGGTTAACTGTGGAGCGGGCGGCCGGTAATCCATTTACAGTGAGTTAGCAAGCGGTGGAGTAAGAGGTGAGCGGATGACATTCATTCGGGGTCGCCGCGATGGACTTCCAGGCCCGTTTGTCTGAGGTGTTAGACGGATAATTAACAGCACCGTCAGTGCGCACCACTGCTCCGGGAGAAGACACAAAAGGTGTATTAGAAACGAGTTGATTGGCGGTGTTTATGCGTACGGGTGCTTAGAGAGCTCTATTGATGGATGTGTGTGAGAAACATGCAGTGTGAGGGTTTAGAGAACTGGGTCAGATTGACATCAAATGTACGGCGCTATGAAATTGGTTTTATTTTTTCACAAATTCTGTTTTTTCCATTTTAATTTTTTGTGATTTTTTTTCCAAAAGCATGTCCAATTAATTGAAATCATGAAACTTAATACAATTGAACAACAATTTATTAAAAGTTTAAAAGAAATTGAATTTTTTCTTTTTAGGACCCAATGAAATACATTTTATTTTTATTTTTTATCAAAATCCGTAATTCTTTGTTTTCTGTTTTAAGTTGTCTGGATTCTATTTTAATTGTTGAATTAAATTTTAATAATCAAAAAGTATGTCTAATTAATTCATTTCATCACAAAAAAAACTGCTTTAAAAATATTTTTAAATCATTTCTACGAAATCATTTTTTTTTAGAAATTCTCTGTTGTGTATTTTAATTTTTCTGGCAATCAAATGAAGGAATAAAACATCAATTTTAATCATATGAAATTAAACTTTTTTGTCAAACAAAGTGCTGCGTGACAGAGCTTTACTGTTAAAATTAAAAACTGGAAGAAAAACTATTGATTATTCCTTTAAAAAAATAGTTTCATTTTATAGTTTATTTATTATTCTTATCAGTGTTAGTACTATTATTACACTGAGCCATAGCTAAATTCTAAAGACCTTTGTGTTTCTGTGTGTTTATGATATGACAGTAGTTTTCTCAAATGAAACGGTAAAATGCTCATGAAGAGACTCTGGAGATGAAGTTCATACATTCAGAGGCTGAAAACACAGCAAACGTTATGCGTGCTTCAGTGTGTGTGTGTGTGTGTGTGTGTGTGTGTGTGTGTGTGGGGGTGGGTGGGTATTCCCTACGTTATAGGGACCAAATGTCCCCACAGGTATAGTAATACAAGTAAATTTTGATCTTGTGGGGACATTTTTTTGGTCCCCATGAGGAAACAAGCTCATAAATCATACAGAATTATCTTTTTTGAAAATCTAAAATAGCAGAACATTTTCTCTGATGGGTAGGTTTAGGGGTAGGGGTAGTGTAGGGGGACAGAATGTACAGTTTGTACAGTATAAAAACCATTACGCCTATGGAATGTCCCCATAAAACATGAAAACACAACGTGTGTGTGTGTGTGTGTGTGTGTGTATGTGGTAAATGAAACTGTGTGCCTGCGCCATTCATTCACAGACACACGCAGAACATGGAGGATTCATAAATAATCTTTTTGCAGTTTAATATTCACAACAGTCATATCTAGTCAACTGATATGGGGTTTCTCAATGGCCAATGAATCAATCTCCAATATAATATTGACCATTTTGGATCTGACTTAAGGGCAAGCAAACCGTGTTTCTCAGCCAAGCATGCAGTTACAAGCCAATGGAAAAGATATCAACTCTACTTACACAAGAAAAAAAAACAGTCTACAGTGGAAAAGAGCCCAAGCTGAAAAGCAAAAAAAAACCCAAATCAATTAATTTTCTGGCATTTGATTAAATAGAACGTGTGGAAATTCATTTTCAGTAAATATCAGACGCTGAAAAGCTTGTCTGTTATGCTCTGAAATGCCACACTTGGATACATACAGGTACACGGATTAAAGGTTGCTACGGGGTGAAGTCGTTCTGTCTAGTCGTGCTCTCTATTACATTTCCCTCTGATTCAAAAGGCAATTCACGCCTCTCACTGCGCCGCATTTACATTCCCACATCATCTGTGGATCGACAAGTGTCACACACACAATATGCATGGTCATGGGAGCAATGGAGGGGAGGAAAACATAATAAAAAATAATATCAGAGGCAATAATGCAATTACTGAGAATAATGGAGTCTAGAGTCTCTGGGAACACCGTGCCACCCTTTCTGTTGAGTTTCTCCACAAACTGATAGGTTTTTCATGCATCTGAGAGCCAAACCCAAACATCAATTACACAAGAGAAAAACCTTCTGATTGCAGTGATGTCAAAAATGCACGATAAGTCTCTTTCATGTCCTTTACATTTCATCTATGCAGGCGGGCAGTTTATTGATAGTGTGGTAGAAGATCTCACGTTAAGTCTGACATTTTATTCAGAAAGACTGGATAGCAATGAAAGCTTGCTTGAGCTTCAGGAAGGACCAATGAGGTTCATTCTTGTGTTACGCAGCACGTCTGAGCTTCTGCACGTCAAGCAGGATTGGTTGAGCTTCTGTTGATGTTTGTTGAATAAAAGCCTAAATTCAATCTGTATAAAACGATCATGTCTCTTCAGAGAATTTCGACTAAACCGCTCAATTCATATGGATTTGTTTTATGATCTCTTTAAGAACATTTTGAAGTGTCAGTGGTAGTTGCCTAACTGTCAATGGAGGGACAGAAATCTCTCAGATTTCATTAAAAATGTCTTTATTTGTATAGGGAAGATGAAAGAAAGTCTTACGGGTTTGGAACGACATGAGGGTGAGTAAATGGTGACAGAATTTTCATTTTTGGGTGAACTAACCCTTTGATCTCAAATGAAAGCGTAACCTCTGTGGTCTTTGATTTTATTTCAGGAGCTAATAATCACAAGGATGAATTGATGAAGAGAGACAGCTTTGTCCTTTCAATTTCCACCTAAGTGTTAATCGAGAAGACAATTACGAAGCCGAAAATCTGGGTGAGGAGGCTAGATCGTATTCACGTTTATTTGTTGTATTGGTAATGAATGACTACACGGGTAATTCACTTCCATATAAATGTGGGTGCACCTGGGAATCTCAAATTTACCCTCCAGCTGTCTCCATCTCACAACACAGCACACGCCTGCAGCTCTGCTTCTTTGGACTTGGCACTCACAAGAGGAGATAAACTCTGCAAATAAACACACACAACGGTAGAGCGGGCACTGCTGACAGGAAATGCCTCCAAACACCAGGCCTGATGGAAAAAAAACTCCATAGACCAATAAAAAGCATGAAGGAACGTAAAGAAAGGGCAGCCTGCCCTCTATTGTTCTGAGAGAAGTCTTTGAAGGACTCTTTCATGTGGCCCCGGGGCCTCCGCTCGATCCTGCTCCTTCCTCCAGCAGCTGGGGTGCAGGCGGGCCCCAGGGCAACAGAATCCACTGCAACGCTGCTCGGCAGCAGGGAGGCCAGAGCTGATTTTCTCATGCCAACTGTTGGCTGTCGTTTAATACCGTGAGTGAAGAGTCTGCCCCCGCTGGCCCCAGCTAACCCCTCTCCCGCTGAGCAAATGAAAGCCTGTGTGTGCTGTAGGCTGGATGTTTCGCGGCCACACCACAGGGGGCGTTCCGCCATTCAGACCAGGCCTGGGGCAAGTCATCCGTCTTGAGGGTAACGGGGATTCTCTTCCTGAGTGGCCGGTTTTCCGTCTGGAATGCACCTCCCTGCGGTGTGGGTTGAAAGCATTCGTATCACTCCCCCATCATCAGGGTTTATTTAATAACTATCACAATAAAGTCAACAACAGGCCTGAGTAAGGGGCCTCTCCAGACCCAACCAGTGTGATGAATTGGGCCCATCTGCCCCGGAGGTTAGCAGGCTGCCCCTACCCGGTCACGGGCCAAGACTGGAAGAAGAAAACGGGACAGGATGGGCACATTTGTGATGGCACGCCAGAGCACACACTGGGCTGATAGAGTTCGGCCAATATTTTCACAGTGGCAACCCAGAGCGGGAGCCAACGCCATTGCCAGTGACATGCAGTGCAATATGGACACACTTGTGCCCGTGTTCTGGACTATCTTCCCCATTCAGGATTCAAGAGATGGGCTGTGGCAGCATAACGGCCGATTGTGCTGAAATACGGCAATGGTAATGGAGCCTTCATTTCTGTAGCGTTATCTATGTGGTAGCCAGAGTCTAAAGCGCCTGAGAGCTCATTCTTCATTCTTATCTGCGCTCCTTAAAAAGATGTAGGTGCCATAATCACCGTGGTCTCCCACTGCTGATGTCTGCTGGCCAGCACATAACGACTATGGAAATGAGCAATAACTGGTGAAAAATGGCTTGATTTGACCCCTTGATTTGCCCATAATTTGTGAAAGAGTGTGAGCATGATTCATTAAAAAGACAATCAGGAGAACTGAACCTCACAAATACACCCATGCCCGAAAGCTGACCTTGATGCAGTTAACTTTCCCCCGCTGCGACTGGGAACAGGACATATGCGATCTTCACCTCAGCCAGCTCACCTACGGGCCAACAATGCATCTGCCCCCGCATTCACACCTGCAATGATTATACCACGGCTGGAAGAGTGTGATATCGAGAGCGCGGGGAGGAAGAAAGGCAAAAAAGAGATAGCGAGAGGGGACATGATTTAAGGTCTCTCAAGTAAGCACTTTCCCCTCATACCCTCTTTTCTTACCTCTATCCTCTTTTTCTCTCTCGTCTTATTCTGTCTCCCTTTTAAAGATGATGAATGGCACGGTGTTGAGAGGCTATTAATCAGGGCGCTGTTGTTGAAGAGGTCCTGATAGGGCTTAACATCGCCCCGGTGTTGCGGTGGAAACCACGGTACAGTCTGGACACAACGGCTCGAGCAGCTTTTCCAATAAGGGTGGCACAGAAAAAACTCCAAATACTGTCTACATAAGCACACTAGACAGTTAACTGCACAGCAATATAGATGTAGCAAACGGGTCAAACTATGGTCCCTTATGGACTACAACCAGGCAGAATCTGCTGACTTTAAGCATTTTCTGTGCTAATTCTGAAGGGGGAAAATCTGCAAAATAGTTTTAAACATGTATTAAATTGGTATATAAAAGCATTATCCAATTACATTTAATGAAGGATGATTTCTATGGAGTTCTGTGGGAACCGATTATTCCTTTTCTTTAGCCAAAGAGAGTGACCAGAAATGAAAAACTTTGTCTTATTAGCATGAGGCTTCCATTTCCATACAATTAGCATATTCTGGTTACATATATATGGAAGCTTGTTTCTGCCATTAAATAAAAATAAAAAGATAATTGCGACTTAAGAGATATAAACTAGTTATAAACAACAAACTGCAATTCTGACTTTATAACTCGCAATTTCGAGTTTAAATCTCACGATTCTGACCTTTTTTCTCAGAATTGTGAGATATAAATTTTTGAGGGGAAAAAAGACTGACTATGTCTCACAATTCTGACTTCATAACACGCAATTGTGAGTTTATATCACAATTCTAAGAAAAAAAAGTCAGAGTTATAGTCAGAATTGCGTGATGAATTGTGAGGAAAAAAGTCAGAATTGTGATATATATATAGAATGATAATGACATATAAAGTGGCAATTCTGACTTTATAAATCGCAATTCTGAGGAAGAAAATGTCAGAATTGTGAGATCAAAAGTTGCAATTACTTTTTTATTCCTTTTGTTTAGTGGCGGAAACAAGCTTCCATACATATATCTGGGGAGGAAAAACTTTGCAAACTTTATATGACTGGCTGAAAAGGGATGCAACACAGCAAACATTTACTAGAGATGAAAAGTACTGCAAAAAAAAAAAAAAAAACTGATCCTGGAGCATAAGATAGAAGCCAGCTGGGATCACAGACGTTGAATATTTCCCTCACTGGTCAGTTAATTTGGTGCTGATCAAAGCTGCCCTGCCCCGGAGACACTGGTGGGTAAACAGGTCAGGTTGTCAAAGCAGACCTCCTTATTCACAGGGACTTGAATATAAGACCACCACCGTAGGGGCCGCGGCCACTGGAGAGGGTTCAAACCTGACGAAGCTACTGTGATCAGAGACGAGCTGGTGAAGAGCTGCCACACAAGACAGAAAGCAGAACCACACGGCACTGGAAAAGTATCTGCCAAAGACATGAGCGAATTTTTGTGGTAAGGATTCAGGAAATTCCCAGCATCCTCCCGCTGCCATATGGGATTTGGGTGGCCTTGAACGCTCCGTGTGAATGGCTGCATTGTTGCTCTGAGTTTTCAATAGGCTGTAGATCATGGCACGGAAGAACAATGGAATGAATCAACCGTGGACCTTTGTACGGTCAAGTGAGGCCCATCTAAGAAAAAGCACAGCAGGTAGACGTATGATTTAGCATGGAGGAATAACTCAACAGACAATAGGTTGTTCGCTGACACGGACTCAATCCCGACTGACTGACAGGGAGGAGTGAGTGGGAGTCCGAAGCGACTGCAAGGAGGTGACAGTGGGCTCTCATTTCCTCTCGCTCTGTTCAATCATTTAACAGTGTGCGTTCCAAAAGGTGAGCGGCCATCTCAGGTTCCGCATGCAGATGAGGCTGAGGGGTTCAGCCAAAGGGGAGCAAGTTGGATTGGGGACTGAAGGAGGTTAACCACTCGCTGTTTCAAATCAGTCACTCTCTCTTTCACCAGGTCCCCTCTCGGGTTTCTAACGTCGTGGAAAAGAGGGGAAAAACGACTAAAATTACAAACTCCCCACCGTTCATCACAGTTTGGTGTTCTATTAAAAGTGCAGCTATTTTGAGTGGGAAGTTCCCAGAACGTCTCAAAGAGGGAGGTGAAAGGTGTAATCAGAGGCAGAAATGAGAGGTTATAAGTCGTACTCACAGTTGTACTTTTCTTTTCGACTTTTAGCAGCTTAGCAGCCTCAAAGCACCTCGCTTCAAGAGCCCTTTTCTCAAAGCAGTTTAACTGTGACAGAAACGGAAAACACCAAAAGCATGGTGTTGTGCAAATATCAGCGACAGGAAAAACCACAAATGCATTGTGCTGTGCACCTATCAGCTTTGATTAACTTCAGCAATAACGTCTAACTCGAAGCAATGATGCTTTGGGTCAAAGGCATAGGAGTCACCGTCCGCCAGCTAGAGCACACGTTACTTCCACTTAATCCCTGAAGCAAATCTCTTCAGTAGGACTTGATTGGACATTGCATCCCCAGAGCCATCACACTCCCTCCAGCACTCTCAAATGTCCTTCTCCACAGTAGGTCTGAGGAGCTTTATTCTGCGACTACTCCTCAACTTCCTTTACCTAAGGACTCATTCATAACTGGCGTAGGAAAAGACAGCAGAATTAGAAAGCTGTCGACTTTGATCCATCAACGTGGCACTGTGGCACAGCTAAGTCATCTTGGGTCTGAAAGTAAAAGACAAAAAGAGCTGTACTGGACCAAAAGGAAGTTAAAGGATTAGTTCACATCAGAATTAAAAACTCTCTCCATGTCATCCAGGATGTTCAGGTGTTTCTATCTTCAGCTGAAAAAAATGAAGGTTTTTGTAGAAAACATTCCAGGATTTTTCTCCATATAGTGGACTTCACTGGGGTTCAACAGGTTGAAGGTCCAAATTGCAATTTCAGTGCAGCTTCAAAGGCTCTACACGAATAATAAAAGTCTTATCTAGAGAAACCATCGGCCATTTTTTGACAACAAATCCTCGTCTTGCACTGCGATGCATTACGAAGCATTACGAAATCACGTTGGAAGGCGAAAAACGACAACTTATTTTCTCCTCCAACTTTAAACTCGTCCAACATCGTTGTTTTACTTTTTTTGTAAAGGTCGTTTGACTCAGTCTTTGACGTTCACTTTATAAACATTGGATCTGTTCTTCCGCCTGCGTCACGTGACCTTTCCAACGTGATGACGTAATGTGTGGAGCATCAGAGCAGTGCAAGACCAGCATTTGTGGTTAAAAAGTATGTAATGTTTATTTTTTTATAAAAATGTGTGATAGTTTCTCTAGATCAGACTCTTATTCCTCGTCTGGGATCATGTAGATCCTTTGAAGCTGCACTGAAACTGACATTTGGACCTTCAACCCGTTGAACCCCAGTGAAGTCCACTATATGGAGAAAAATCCTGGAGTGTTTTCCTCAAAAACCTTCATTTCTTTTCCACTGAAGAAAGAAAGACAATCATCTTGAATGACATGGGGGTGAGTAAATTCAGAAAATTTAAATTCTACAGAGAACTAATCCTTTAACCAGTGCAAACTAATCAAGTTAAATCCCAACAGTGCACAACCGATGCAAATCCCAGTGTATTTGGTCGGGGTGATCCAGTTGGTCTTATACTGAGATTCAGAGATTCATTCTCAAAATGAAAGACAGATTGACTCTGTGTGAATTGGCCATCAAAGCCGCCCCATTGTGACAGAAAATGAAATTCCCCATTTAAGCCTTTAATACGTGTCAAAACACATTAACTTGGCTTTAGCTCATGCAACATCTTGTACTTTAAAAAATTCAGTGCAAAGCCCAACACTCACAATACAGTTACCGTCCATCCTCGTGGGTCCAGACGTCCAACCACGGTCCACACTAATGATGTCGTCCCCGAAGATGATGGCCTGATACAAGCACCGCACATTAAATCACACAGGCAGTGGAGTTAAACAGTGTCAGACAGAATAAACGTTACTGCACAACGAGAGCAAATAGGTAAATGCTTGGTGCTAATTACAGCTGACAGACCACTGGAGTGTGTTTCAGAGAAAAGTAAAGGGTCAGAAGCACAAATTGATGAACACACACTCACACACAGACACAGCATTCACAGAAACCACATCGATAACGCTTATTCTGTGGTCTGGGGACATGCATGGCAGAGTTTAAATAACTTTAATGAACCTTATCTTGTCCGAATTGGAAACAGAAGCCCACACAGGGCAGCATTTATCAAGTGGATGAGGACTGGAGACAGGTGTTAAAGATTGACTCTCGAGCTCTCTTCTAAACCCTAGTAAACTGCCTTGTGTCTAATGCCTACATAGCCTTCTAATGCAGCATCCAAATTGCAAAGAAACTTCAAGAAAAAAAAAAAACAGGTAGCCATCTGGACCCACAAGAGTGAATGGTAACTGTATTGTGAATGTTGTTCTTTGCACTGAATTGTGCACAAATGACTAATTTGAACTGCTCTACATTAGTACACAAATACTAGTCTTTACAGAAAGATTGATTTCAGCATGTTGCAAAAGGTCCAAAAGGGTTGTACTTAGTCTCTTAATGAGTCATGGGTGTGTTTTGGGCATATTGTTCAATAAACCAATCAGAGTCTCATCTCCCATTCAGTTCGCTATTTACATGGCGGAAAGACTGAACTTTTATTTTTAATATTTAAAAATGTTTGTGTACTGCTGCGTATCCCTGTGTGCGTGTAACAAGTGAACCCGCTGATATGCGCATATTACTAACGCGCCCTTTAAATAACAAAAAAATAAATAAAAAATACTGCGCCATTTATTTTAGAGCAGGTTTTTGTTGGTCAATGGCGCAGTCGTTTTCAGTTGCCTCAAAATAGCAACACGCCAACAATGCGCCTGAACACACACCTCGTTTTCAGACCAGCCCATGGGCGAACGGATGGGCACAAATGCATTTGCTGCTTAAACAACGTGGAGCTGGACGTGAAAATGATAACTGCGTCAGACCGAAATTAGCAAAAAACACTTGTCGCGCCTGGCGTCGCATTGCGCCAGATGTACAATGTCCGATTTCTTTTTTCACTGAGCTCTGCATTTTGTGATTGCCGACTGGCGAAAAGAAGATATGTTCATTAATCTGCATAGCTTTTAAAAATAGCCAGCATGATACCTTAAAATGCTGCCTAAGTAGGTAGCTCACTTGGAACAGAGCAAGCGTGTCTGCTGTGCATTTCTGAGGACGGCAGGGGTTCTGTCCCAGTCCTGTTGTGTTTTTATGAGAGCACTCTGGAGCGTTGCAGCATTTGTCTCCCAGTTGCTTCCAGGAAGCAGTTTATAAATACACTGTGAGTCTTCCCACAATTATTTTATGACATAGTGAGTTTCAAGAGACAGACTCTGGATGCACCAACTTGCCTCTTTTTTGTTCCCCCTTTTCTTCTTTGTCTCTTTTGGTGACGTTTCACCCACAGCAGTCTTACAGAAAGAATCAAGAGGTTTAACATTAGCACACTGGGAAAGAGTCACTGCTTTGTGCTGCTGTGTCTTTTTCTGTGGTAATTTTAAAGGGCAACAGATAAGAAAAGTTCACTGGAACTGTCTCTCTCTTTCCCTGCTCGTGATCCTCTCTGCGTCCCTCTGGGCCCTTTCGAGCAGCGGTGGAAAGCGGCCTAAAAAAACAAGTGGTGGAAAAGGTTTTCAGCAAGTTAATTACAACAGGGTGAGGGCTGTGAAAGGCCGCATTGTTTGTGTCAGGGGCAGTCAGCATCAAAGGTCTGATTCAGGCGCGTTCAGCGCACCTCAAACCCCGCTGGGCTGGACGGCGTACGATGTTAAACACCGGCCTTAAAGACGCCCTCGTGGCTGTTTGCTGTTTTTCTTCAAAGTGATGAAACAATATTTGGAGTAGCAGAATAAACACGATGAGAGGTAATGGGCCAGAGGGGAGGAAGGGCGTCATGTGGCTCAGACCAGTCAACGGCGCTCTTGTTTGCCATGTTTCCTCTGAAGAGAACAGTCCGCTGACCTTCAGGGAGGTCATCTTTAACCGGACATTTACCGTCCTTGTATTGTGGTACAAACACAACACACAAAAGGAGTCGGATGATCAGGAAATGACATCATGAGCATCCTAAGCTGGAGCTGGCAAACAGGCCGTCTTCTGCGGTTGCATATAGCATGCAAATCTCCCCGGAGTGGACTGTGGGCAGCACCATATGTAATGGAAACCAGACTAATGATACAAAACAACAAAAACAAAGAGCAGGGAAAAGGCTGAATGTCATTAAAAGATGCATGTGTGTCTATGCTGGGAAGCAGACTGTTTATGCTCTTATTTCATTCGGGGGGCAACAGAAAGTATGTGAAAACACTGCACATTCTTATTTTTCCTCTCAACGTGGCACATTTGCAGGCTGCGCTGAACCTCATACTGTGAAAAGCAATTTGTGTTTGGGGGAGTCGTACCGGAGTCCCAATTATGTTATCAGAGACAAAAGCAGCTGCTGTGGAAAACTCAGAGTTCTTCAGCAAATTACTCTGCAGTGATTGCCTTTCAATATTATTTCCTGTGATGACCTATTTCCTGTTAAAACAGGAAGTTAGGGTGGGACATAAGTAATAGCTAGACCTATGCAGGTGGCATTAGTGGGTGGAGACGTTCTCATTCCAGAGATAAAAATCTGCATATGCCCCTGCGATCAAGATGAGTCATTAGTGTAGTGGAACACGTCTCTCAGTTTGGCGTGTGTAACCCCTCCTGTTCGCTCTAGGCGGGACTCGAACCTGGGTCCGCCAGCATGGGAGTTGGGCACTCTAACAAGGAGGCTAAAGACCACCGTCTCCAGCGTCAGTCGCTAGAGCACCTCTTGATCCCTGGGGAGTAAGGTGTACACGCACAGCTCTTACCAACTTACGTCCATAACACTCACGCCCCAAACCTCACTCCCATCCGGGTCACGGCACCAATGTAACCACTCCTGTTTGAACCGCCAGCTCTAAGCAGGACTTGAACCCAAGTCTGCTGCTAGAGCGCCTCTTGAGATCAGGGGAATGAGGTTTACATGCACAGTTCTTAACCAGCCAACGTTCGTAACACTCACCCCATCTCATTACCATCCGGGTCACGGCACCAATGTAACCCCTCCTGTTCATGTTTGATATTAAACACTGTTATTACAAGCACATTAAGCTGAAAAAGAGACTATTCCCCAGGCGGATTTCTGTGTGCGCGCCGAGACGGAGCTGAACACGGATAAGCAAATGGGCGAATGCATCTACAAACAAAAATGTCAAGTTGGAGAGTATTCACATAAATACAGTGGGATATGTCTTAAATAAACATACAGTGCAGAAAGAAAAACACGTGTGTAATAGTATATTTGATCAGTGCATTAGCTCTTAAAGTGACAGCAGCCTAATAAACCTGCTGCTGTGTCACTATTGTTAATCAAACAACAAATGACAAAGAAAATCCCTCACTGATCTTGACTGAATAACTTAAGGAGCTTTAATAAGGATTCACCTATATTTAATGTGTACAGTAAGACTATGCATTGTTATAATGTTATTTACATTTTTTTGTTGTAAGCCATTGCTTATCTGAACACCACTGTTTTTTGTAATTAGTTTCTTTTTACTTATTGTATTGCTGACTGTTTACTTGTCTTGTGTATTTATTTTGAGGACCTTTTTCTTACATTAGTTAACCTAGGATTAGTTTTTGTTGAAGTATTGATAAATGTGAAATTTCACCGATATTTAAAATTACTCATATCTTGAAATAAGACATCCAATAATCGTGGTAAATAATCATGATTTCAATACTGACCAAAAATGATCTTGATTATGTTTTTTGCCATAATCGAGCAGCCCTACACTAACACATAAATGTTGGCATCAAAGCTAAAGACCCAAATCAAATGGGGTATTTAAAGACAATCTGTAAAATAAACTCTTGCAATATTATTACAACCCCTCACATGCCTCGGTCGAAAACATAAGAGTGCAAGTAGACGGTGGGTCATGACTGAACAGATGTCTGGAATAAGATATGACAGCGGGCTACAAGAACAAAAAGCATTGCATGTTCTGCATCAAACGCGCTGCCCGGCATGTTTTTTAGATGGCACAATCAAAGGACAAGTGATTAAACTCGCCGTCGACCCACTGTGAGCAGGCCCAGGGTGTATTTGGGGATGTAATTACAGGACTGGAGACTGGGTTAGATCACGCCGGAGGAGTTTTCCTCTCTGGCACTCACCTGCATCACATTAGAAGAGATGAGAGAGCTTAGGACAGGGGAATGAAACTGTTTACCCAAGAGTCACTCATCAGTAAATCAATGCTAGAGAAGGCGGCCCATGGGTTCTGACAGGATATCCTGACTCTACGGCTACAGGACCCTGCTGTGTGTGACCTGAGGTGGGTGTTTTAAGTAGGAAAGTATACATACACGCTTTTATCTTGTGATAATAGACTGCAGTCGTGACCGCTCCGGGCCATTCTTGATCCAAACCAACCAGCTATGAGATGAACTGCAACATTTGATTCCAAGCAAAAGTAGTTTGTAAATTAAAAAAGCAGGGTTTCTCAAACTTGGGTTTAAGAGTTGATGAAAAGTCTAAAAATGAAAATAAATCATTTAAAAAAACAAATCAGACCACTTACTAAAAAGATGAAATATTTTGTTTATCATCAGCACGTCATTTGGCCATTAACCAACCTCAGAGAAATGCTAACATGCAAATGTGTTGCTAAATTATTGAAATCTTGACTTGAGCTCAAAGGGGTTTGGCTGAAAAACAGTTTGGGAATCCCTTTCCTAAAGCATAGTGAATTATCAAATCGAATCAAAAATGCTGGGTTAAAAACAACCCAAGCTGGGTTGAAAAAGGACAAATCCAACGATTGGGTTGTTTTAACCAAGCGGTCGGGTTAAATGTTTGCTCAATGTGCTGGGTAGTTTTATTTAACCCAACTATTGTTTAAAACTTACTACGTGGCTGGCTTAAAATGAACCCAGAATAAGTTGGAAATTAAAAATAAGACAATTACTGGAGGCAACAATATTTAAAATTTAATAAAATGTTAAATATTTATTAATAAATATTGTTTAATTATTATTCATTAAACTTAACAAGATTTTAATGTATAAGTAAGTGTAGAAATTAACATTAACAAAGATGAATAAATGCAGTATAACTGCAGTTCATTATTAGTTCATGTTAACTAATGAACCTTACTGTAAAGTGTAACTGAATTATTAATAAATGTTCATTTCCAACATGCGTTGGGTTCATTTTAAGCAAGCAATACAGCAATTCTTTTTCTCAATTTTTCTACAACAGTTGATTTAAATAAAACTACCCAGCAGGTAGGGAAAACATTTAACCCAACTGGGTTAAAACAACCCATTTGCTAGGTTAAAACAGCCAATTCGCTGGATTAAAACAACCCATTTGCTGGGTTAAAACAGCAAATTCAGTGGGTTAAACAGCCCAATTAACTGGGTTAAAACAACCCATTTGCTGGGTTAAAACAGCAAATTCAGTGGGATAAACAGCCCAATTAACTGGGTTAAAACAACCAATTTGCTGGGTTAAAACAGCCCAATTCGTTGCTGAGTTAAAACAACCAACTCGCTGGTTTAAAATAACCCAATCGCTGGGTTTGTCCATTTTCAACCAACCCAACTTGGGTTGTTTTTAACCCAGCATTTTTTAGAGTGTATTTTCTGATCAAACCCCATTGCCTTCTTTCATGCTCGAATGTTACAACATCCCATACAAGCTAACATAAAACAAATAGCTAACTAAATATTTCAAGACTGCATCTACCACATTCTCATCTGCACTGCAACAGTGACTTTTCTGAAGTCAGTGTTTTTAAATAGCATAAACAACTTGCAGAAGACTATTCTGTGCTAATTCTGGCAGAAAATCTGCAGGGCATTAACATATTAAGCACTCTTAACTTACACTGAAATCATAAAATTGGCCAAAATATTTAATAAATGAATGCGCAGAGGAGGGCAGCTGACACACTAACTAACGTTTTTAATTCAACATCAACACTGAATTTACATGACCAAACAGTATAAGATCAAGTTCGGCCTGCTTATGACGAGCCAGATTTAACGCTGCCGTTAATGGGCTTAATTAGGTCTCCACGTAACCCTGCTCCAAGATTCCTGATCCCGGGAAACGGAGGCGGCTCAGGAAGGGACTTTGAATAGGATTACAGGAGACTACCATCACTCAGACGCTCCAGCGAAAACAAACAAGGCTTTGAAGGTGACGGGGTCCTGGACGCGGCCGGCGCACCTGACAGAGAGGACACGGCCACCGACAGAATAAACAGCAGGATTAATGTCGTTCTGAGCGGATCTCTCCCACGAATACTCCCCTTTTCTCCCACTAAGGGATTATCTGTCAGAGCCTGGCTGAATCACCGCACTAGACACCCTGGGCTGTCTCTGGTCGTTGGCACGGCTCTCACTCACTGCTTCTTCAGGCCAGATCGGTTTATCATTAACCCGCCCCACCGGTGAGTAATGCGAAGTAGACAAGGACGATGACAAAACGACCTTCTGTCTGTGCGCGAGATGCCCGACCACCCCTACGCTTCCTCGCAAGCATATCTGATGACCCCCCATCCCTGACAAATCCGCCTCCAGGGAGCTTCCCAGACACGGATACCCCTGTCCGTTGTAATTGATCATCGGACGTCAGCTGGCAGGTAGAGCTGCGGGACCTGTGAAGAAAGAGGCTGGGGAGATAATGATTTAAGTGACTTTGTAGAGGTCAGAGGTTCGAGACGGAGGTCGCGGGGGACTCTTGTTTGGTTTACTTTGCGGCACTCTTTTGTTCTCGGATATCTCTGTCTTTGCACTTGGTATCGACAAAGAAATTTCTGCTGCAGCAGAAACTATGCTTCAGCCCATCATTATAAATCAGCCTGTTAAGAGTTATAAAATTTTAAAGAGCTGCTCTCTGGATTCACTCAGGGGTCTCCATTAAAGAGACTGGAACAGATGACGGCCAACACGGCAACAAAGCGAGCCATACGTCTCTTCCAGTACTACCTAGCAACTCAAAATACACTCCATTTACTTCCTTAATGAACACTCCTGCTAGTGATTGATTCATCAATGCATGCTATTCTAAACAGAAAAATATGTCTTTATAATCTTTCATGAAAATATAACAAGTTGCTACACCTCTAAGACCAGTTCCTATTCGTCTGACACAACCAAATCCTTTTATTTTATGTCTTTATACCACCCAATCATTTCCTGATGGATAAAATCATGCGTTCGTTGTTAAATATCATAAAAATGGGTTGTCGATGGCATTTTTAACCTGTTACACAAAGCCTAAAAATGTCCCTGTATGTATGTTTTTACACTACTTTTAATTCTTATTGAGGCTAACAATGAAGCATCCCATTACAGGAATTAGAATTTGGTTGTGAATGGCATGTAATGCGGACTTTTTAGCCTTAGAAATACAGGCAATGTGGCGGGATTACATTTGCATAAGATAAACTGCATGACACTGACAATGAAACACAGGGATTGTTGCTGTAGCTCTTGGAGGCGTCCCTAAACTACCAACCATCTTGGCAAGCTCTGTAAAACTGTAAGGCCTGTAACACGTAACCGGATCTTTGCCACGACGCTGTTTCTCACAGAGAATCTCTCATCTGTCGGGAGAATGCATAGCGAGCATCATGTAAAGTGAGACGCAACCATCTAGTGATCATATCCCAGCAACCCCCTGCTCGACGCTGTACGTACACACTAACCCCATTAAATGCATTCCTCTGTCTACATGCCCAAAGACACAGAGAAAACACGAAAAACGTCAATGTGTAAGAAATGCACGACATGGGTGAAGTGTCTTCTTTTTTATATGTTAAAATACTCTTGATTTTGATGAATTGCTTTTGGATTAAGGCTATTGTTGAACATTGTTGGCCTTTTGACGAAATGCTTTTGTCCCTCTTTTGTAAGACGCATCTGCTAAATGCATGAATGTAAAAGTGTCTTATGAAATGCATAAAAAAGGTTCACTGGAGTTCGAACTCTAGGGTTCTCGACTCGATTTTAAAGAACTCTTTAAGCCAAAAGGGTTCTATAAAAGGAGAAACATCTTTAATGATTGCATAATACTTTGATGTTTAACAGGATTTTTTTTTCCAGTAATAAAGTTTGCTTATGAGCCGTTTAATACATAAAATTTAATCAGAATCAAATATGAATGAATAAAAAATTAATGAATTAAAAAAAAAAACAATCTATAAAATGATCCCATGATGGGAAATGGTTCTATATATGAAACGCTTGACAGAACGCTATATAGGACCTTTTCTTTTGATAAATGCTTACATGTAAATGTAAATAAACCACTGGTAGCTAGCTATAATTTTAGTGTACAACCAACTGAAGATAAAAGTGTTCAGAAAAACTAATTTTGCAGTGTCATTTCGGTGACACCACTAGAAATCACCTTTAAGCTACAAACTGCTTAACAGAGAGAGATCTAGTGACATCACACAGCTATTTTCAAAGTAACAGGGAGGGGAAAAAAAGCCTAGAAAAGAAAGAGTCTTTCTCTAAGCAGCAGTGAGAAATGAGAGCAGGAGATTATAAGCCTGGTGTGGTCTCCGGCATATTCTTGGCTGTAAGAATGAAGACAGATAGCAGGCATGAAGAGCTGGAGAAACCGGAGGGGAGGGAGGAAAGAGAAAGACGGAGAGAAAAACAGGCCACACTGTTGGGCGTGGAGCACAATAGGGATGAAATATGGTGGCGAGCAGAAAGATGCTGATTAGTGGACGGCTTCCCGGAAAGATCTACCAACCCAACAACTGAACTCCTCCTCACAAAGATGCTTTCCACGGCCGCCTGTGGCTTCGGGGGAGATTTTCGCCCCGCGCTTCATCCCTCCATCCGGATCGGCCCTTAATCTGGGAGCCTTCAGGGCTGCGGAGGCTACAATTAACAACGGCAGGGAGATTGTATGTTCCTAATAGTTACAGCCTCCAAGTGGTGTAACGCAATTACAGGGGCTGCAGACGCACGGCTAATGTGCATGCAACTAGCTGCCTGATATGGATCAGGTATTGAGTTGGCTGTTTTTAATTCACTTTCCAGCACAAAAACGGGGGGCATTAGTTAGATTAGATGGGTCTAGGATGGGAGGGGTGGCAGAGGCCCGGCGGAGGGCAAGTGAATTTGTTTAGTGCTGCCTGTCAATTACCATCTGAAACCTTCTGCTGAACGGTTATTTATCTTCAGAGGTGAGGGGAAGGGAAAAAAGACTCGACAGGACAAAACAAGGCCCGAATACAATTAATAAAGAGACTGTCCATTGACGAGGGCTACTCACGACTGTAGGCGAAGCCATTTGGGTTATGACCATCAAAATGATGTATGAGGCAACATCCAAACCCTCTTTTTAATGTATTCTGATCGGAGCACAGAAGTCTGGGAAAGCGCAGCCTTCCCCTCTACAGCAAAATAGGACAATAAGCAAACTAGAAGTGCTTGCAGGGCAGCAAATGAATACCATTAAATTAGGGGTAAAATAATAATAATAAAAAAAAGTGCTGCCTGTGGAGATTAATAGTACTATGCGTGTAAGAAAGAAAGACAATTCAGTAGGAAAATGCATGCGAGAAAAAAGGATTATTTGGGGATTGCAAAACTGTGATTGCAATTTAAAATTTAATTGTTCCATGTTTGTTGGGCTGTGCAAACTGGGCAAAAATTCTGTGATTATATATCAATATAACTATATAACAATTATATAAATAAATAAATAAAATAAGAAATATTACTATAAGATCTAATTATCTATAAAATAAAAAATAATTATTGCAGAAAAATACTAAATTGTCGAGGCAGCAAAAGAATAGCATTTAATTTAAAATTAAATATTTCCATGTTTGTTGTGCTGGTTTGCATTTTTTTGATAAAAAAAATACAGGAAAAAAACAGTAATATTGTGAAATATTACTACAATTGTAAATAATAGATTTCTGTTTTAATATACTTTAAAACATAATTTATATCTGGTGATCAAAGCTGAATTTTCAGCATCATTACTCCAGTCTTCAGTGTCACATGATCCTTCAGAAATCATTCTGATATATCACAATGATGTCATCACTGTTGCTTAGATTTTGAATATAAGAAATTACGAGTCAAAAGTTGACTTAAGCAATTGCAAACAAAAAAGAATAAAAATACAGTGCAAACACTCATTCGAGAGTCATAAGCTTGGGAAAATTAGCGACTCCACAGAAATGCACAGATGAGTCGGGAGGGTTTTAGATTTTGCGACCAGCTGAGAGAATGAAAACGAACAAATGATCAAAAAGCGCCGCACCGTACAAAGAAACAACGCTGCTGAAATCTGCATATGGCCTACATTTCTTTGTTTTGAGCACACTTAAAAACCTTGATGACTTTGTTCTCTCAACAATTATTTTATGAGCATCGAAAACCATTCAGATCCAAATGCACATTGATTGTTCTAGTGTTCATGTAAGGCAAATGGAAATGTTTGAAAACCTTCAGGGAGGCTGGGAAAGGCCATGTGAGACCCTAGTTAACAAATCATTATCTGCTTCATCTCTTCCATATCTGGTGAGAAACTCGAACCGGCGTTTTTTCCCTCTCTCACAGCACATTCAGCTGGCTAAATAGAAAAGAAAATGGGGCTACTGTTTTCACCTCCAACCCACACGCACACATAATCGCAACAATATGGGGGAAAAATCTAGGCATGGGACGCCACGCCAGCTCAATGATATAAAGTTACTACGGCTGGAGGGAAAATGCTTTTTATCATTTGCAGATTACACTACACAAGGGACTTTTCTGTAACCCCGAGACCACCGAGACAAAGAGTGACTGTGACTGATCTGAAATACACTTTTAAAATGCCCCATCACACACTATCAGTCACAGACTCGCAGTACGTCAACGCACATTTCTCTACTGCGCTTGGGAACCTGAAGAAAGACGAAAGGAAGGTAAAGAGACTTGAGGACAGAGCCGACCGCCTCAGAAGCACTTGAGATTAAATGACGGTGGTCCTTCTCTGAGAAATGCCGTCTCGTTTTTGGTCTAACGGTGACCCTTTCTGCGATGTCGACTCCTTTCAGATAAAAGTCTCAGACTGGCTCTCAAATGTCACTCATTTCTATTTCACAGGCTGTTTACACTCTTGAGAGATTGTAGAAATACTATCCCGTGTCCTGTCAGGCACTACTGAAAACAAACAAGAGAGAAAACGCAAGCCCAGAGCTAAAAAAGTAAATATTCATGCCTATATTTCATGTGCCTACGTCGCTAAAATTCAACCAGTGTGGAAACAACTGCCAGAATGAGGAATCGGCTGAAACCAGACGCGGCCTGTCTCTACTATTTCTTGCGTTCCTACTAAACGCAGCACAAAAGAGATCAGATTTCCACACAAAATCATTTGCACATGACAAGAAAAGGAGATGAAAAAGGAAACATGTATATGTGCAAGCTTTTGAGCTTTGAGGTTGATTACCATATACAAATAGCAAGAAAACCAATGAAGAATAGCGGCGGTTTAATGTATCTGAATATGCCTTGTTGGGTTTGGGAAGAAATCGGAGAGTTTTGCTATCCTAGACTCCCTCATCCGTCCTCCTGTTTACTCCTTTTCCTTTTTGGCCCTAATCATTGCTTTTGTTGGCGCAGAACATGAGCGCTGGAACACGGCGGTGCAATAAAACATTTCCCGCACAACAACAACGATAAAGCACAAAAATGTAACCAGTAAAGTGCAGAACTTTTGCAGCTTTATTGAAAGAACAAGCACGTCGAGATTTACTGACGCATTCTCTCACAAATGCGACTGTGCAGCAGGTAGAATTTATGTGAACGGCTACTGAAGGAAAGCATTCAAGGGGCTGTAATTCAAATCCGACAACTCCCTGAAACGGCAACGGCGGCAATCCGCACTTCAGACTCGTGAATGAGCGCGCCGCTGTTCCCTTTAAACAACTCACTGGTCCAGCGCCAGCCAGAAACTGGCAGGGTCGCCCGGCGCCCCTCGGCCAGGAATCGATACATTTCCCAAGTCATGGGCGAATCCCTGCGCTTCCGTGAGAGTGTGTTAGAGACGCTTAATGCACGGAGAATCAGCCAGCGCTCATTATTGCACAGAGTTTATGACCCCTGACTGACAGAGAGAAGCCGCCAACTGCATCCTGCAGACAGATGGAGCTAAAAATGTCACAAGTTAATAATGAATGCACAGGCACATACACATTAACATTAACAAACTATGGCAGCGACACTACGGGTGGGCAGTAGGAGCGGATCGTGCAATGAGTAATTCTATATCGTGGTAACAGTATTTCACGGAACAGTTACTGACCCTGGAATTCCACTGAAAATAAAATGGGTCATATTAAAAAATAGTTTCAAATCTCTAGTTATTTCCAGTTAATAAAATATTTCACAAAAAGAAATTCTTTTTTTATCATTTCATTTTAAGTCCTCGTCACAAACCAAAAAGATTATTCCTACAGACCTAAAATAAAGAAATGTATATATAAAATAAGTGAAAACCAATTTAAATAAATTTAAATATATATATAAAATAAATAAAATTATAAATGAAAATGAAATATATAATAAATAAATAAATAAATACAAAAAAAAAAATATATATATATATATATATATATATATATATATATATATATATATATATATTTCAAGATTATATATTTATATAAATAAGTAAATAAATAAAATTATATTATACACCCTTTAAGGATACTGCCCCAGTGTATTTTATTTATATTTTTCTGAGAATGTTTTTTAAAAAAAATATTAAAAATAAAATAAGGCAAAAAAATAGCTTCATATTAAAGAAGACTTTAAAACAGTAAAACAGTAAGAAATAACTTCATAAAATTTTAAGTCACACTTGAAACTATAATAAAATTGTCAATATGCATAAAACTGTGACATCATTTGACTCCATATTAATGCTCCACGTTGTGCAGCTGCGGACCTGATTCTCTGTTGGCTGACGCACTGTAAACACACCGTCGTGCCGCCCATCCCTAACTAACACTGAAAAGTCACAGAAGCTTTTGTGCATGAAGTCAAAAATGGCTGCTTTCAGCCGTGTCAATAAACACATATTCACTTTTCTCGGCCCAGTGCAATGCTGACTCTCCACTTTTTCCAGCCATTCACCACTTCCATTACGGTTCCTATCACTTTAGAAGAGGATATATTATTTATCTCCTTCCCTGTCTATGTTTGGAGGGCCTCGTTTGGGCCGGTAAACTGTAGTTGTTGTAGTTTAGTGTGGAATTTTTGCCCACAGGAGACGGAATTTTCCCCCTGATTCCAGTAGTTCTATTTTAATGGGCTTTTTAAACGGTCAGATTTAATCAGAGGATTCCAACCTGAGTGATTGTTATGATTCGAACACAATTAAATGCAGTTTTGGGGTCGCAGTAAAGCGTCCTCATTGAGGGCCCCGTGATTAACGATGTTTAGCACTCTCAATGGACACCATCTTGTCTTTGGCAGTTCATCTCAATGCCCTCCAATCCAGTAGGAGATCCTGGTATTGTTGTGATAAGCTTTTCCCCGCGGGTACGAACGCGGCAGGTCATGCAGAAAGCCTTCATTAAGGAGACTTACTACTGTACGATTCTCAATCGGGCTCCTACGAAATTAGCCCCAGCGAGCATGGCCCAGTTAAGCACTCGCGGCTCGCGGGACCCAGGGGAAACGGCCTGGAGATGTGACTGAACATGAAAGTGCTGAGTTTGGGTTTACCGAGTGATATCACACGCAGATAAACTAATGGTCCAAACGCACAGCAACTGCTTATACATGGAAAACAGAGACAAACACACACCAAGATTAAGAGAACCACACCAGAACATGAAAGCGGGAGTTGAGAAACGCTGCGACATGAGAAAGATCGTGAATCATGAAAGTAGCACGACGAAGATAGATTCTCATTACTTTGTTCTGCACTACATACTCAAACGCCTCGAATGGATCACACAATATGTGGCTCTAATTTAGCACCTCATTTAACCGGCCGAAAAAACAACATTAAACATTGACATTGTGACACGCACTCGCTGAAGCTTTCCCACACAGTTTAAAACTCCGCTTGGCAGTTTTGTAGATAACTAAAAAGAAGAAATATGGGGGGAATTATCCAGAAGATTGATTCTGGAGAGATGAATGCGTGGTATTCATGCATCTTTATCTGACAGGGCTTGTGCTCTCCGGGCCTTGGGTTTAGTTATTCTCTCTGACAAAACATGTTGGGGCCGGGTTGAGGATGTGTCAGGAGGAGCTTCATCACTGTCCGACGGCGAGCTGATAGGCTGCGCGATACCGACGCAGGGATCAGTCTAAAATCCCCAAATGGAGAATGATAACCTGCAGGATTCCCTCTCTAGAGCGAATGGGGCTTGTCTGGTGCCAGACCCTTCCACTCATCTTCTTTCTAAACAAATAAAAAGTTCTAACAAATTTCAAGAAGTAGCTTGAACAGTAAAAGGTTTTGTAGGACGAGTCTGTGCATTGAAGAATGCTCTAAATAACAAAAGTTGTTTTATTGACCGGCCTTAGAAATGTCCCAAATTTCCATCTGAACAAGCGGTTTTACAGTGAACAAAGTTTCCAAGTTTCCAGCTTGAAATATTTATGTGGTAACTATTATTTAAAAATGACCATTGCTTTTCATTTTAATAGCTTAATTTATGCTGAATTAAATAGTGTAATGTGCTTTGAAAACCAAACATAATGATGAAAGAACAGGGTTTTTAGCTCATTGCATTGCTAATAATAAAAAAAAAGCTTATAAATCTCTCATTATGCTACATCAACATGTTTTCCTTTAATTAGGACGGGTTTTGTATTTCTTTTTGGACCTGATCGATCGCAGGCCTCATTGATCTGAGCTTATGCACCTCAGTTTTTGAGTGAAAACATTGTGGAAAATTGTGTCGATATTAAATAAAATAAATAAAATAATCTCTTGTTGTGCCATTTTAATCACCAAATATTGGATTCAATCTTTTTGTCAACTTGTTTTCTTTTAGTTAGGACAGGTTTTGTATTTATTTTTGGAACTGATCGATCGTAGGCCTCCATGATCGGAGTTTATGCACCTCAATTTTTGAGTGGAAAATGTTATGGATATTAAATAATATATGAATAATAAATGCACTGTTTATCACACTAGCGTGCTTTAATGTTTAACAAGAGAAATTGGTTTTAAAATGCTTTTATTTTGTACAAAATGGCACAAAGTCACACTTGTGGTGCTCAATCAAAAATGACCGGCCCACAAAAAATAGCTTATAAATCTCTAGTTACACTATTTTATCACCAAATATTGGATTCAATCTTTTTGTCAAATTGTTTTCTTTTAATAAGAACTGGTTTTGTATTTATTTTTTAAACTGATCGATCGTAGGCCTCTATGATCTGCGCTTATATTCGCCCATTGAAAATGAATGGGGGAGTCGAAAATCAGAAACAATTCATTATGTGTTCCTCATGTTCATGTTCACATATGTACATGTGGGCTTGCAAAAATAAAGGCCTCAGACCTCTGCGTGTGTGGATACATGCATACTCGTGCATCCGTGCACAAACACACACGTTCATGAACAAACTATTTTGAGTATTACAGGCTCTCTTTTGCACAGAGATGATTATCCTCAAATCAGTGAGGCTCAGATCAATGAGGGCTACGGTCAATCAGTTTCAACAATAAGTACAAAACCTGTCCTAATTTAAAGAAAACAAGCTGACAAAAAGATTGACTCCAATATTTGGTGATAAAATAGCATTTTTGACAATGACTTTGTGCCATTTTGCACAAAATAAAACCATTTCAAAACAAATTTCCTGTTTAAACACTGAAGCACAGTAGAGTGATGAACAGAGCAAAAAGCAAAAAAAAAATCATATTTACTGTATAATTGACAAAATTATCTGCAAATAATGCCTTTTTCACTCAAAAAGCTCAGCTAAATGAGGCCTACAAAATGTTTACACTTTACAATAATGTTCATTAGTTAAACATTAATGTATTAACTAACATGAACTAACCATGATCAAAACATTTGTTACTGTATTTACTAATCTTCCTTAACGTTTGTTAAGTTCATTGTTCGTGTTAGTTCACAGAGCATTAACTAATGTTAACAAGATTTTAATAATGTATTAGTACATGTTGAAATGAACAAAGATTAATAAACGCTGTAGAAGTGCAGTTCATTATTAGTTCATGTTAACTAACGAACCTTATTCTAAATTGTTACCATATTATAAACATTTAGATATACCTGCTATATACTTGAATTCATTTGAGGCATGATTTTATATTTCAGGTATTAATTTCTGTAGTTTTGAATGTGTAAACTGTAGATTACATTGAGCAACTGGTATTTCCCCCGCACTTTTTTTTGTCATCTTTTTTCTTCTTTTATTGTATTGTAAAAAAACAAAAACCTTGTAAGTTTAGTTTAATCGAGGTAAACTGTTTTTTTGTTTTGTTTTGTTTTTGTTTAAAGTGGAGAAATAAACTGGCTGTGAACAACATTTAATGTTAACTAACCAAGATCTCCTCGACTGCTCACAAAAGCACCTGTCCATGCTAATAAAAACCAACTGCAGGTCTGTGCATTAGCACACTAAAATCAAGTCTGGCCTGAGGCAGTGTTTCTCTAATGACCCATCATGAACCAGACCCTCCAGTCCCCCTTTGAGCTCCAACTTTACTGCCAAGTCAACAGTAGGACTTACATTGACCTCTTATCATCTCTCTGGCTGCATGGGGCCTTTAATGGAAAGCAGAATCCGGTGAAAACCTCAAAGTACCAAGTAAATGTATGTTCTTGTTTAAGCCTCATAAAAACAGGAAAGCACAAACATTTATCTGTGCTATGCTTTCATCTGCTGTCTGCAGAGCTAAAGAATAACAGAGCCAGGAGGCTGATAAAGTGAAGATAGGAAATGGAAACGCGTGGGTCTCATGTTCCCATGATTCCAGCAGGGCGGTGATTGCTTGTCCCGGCCTCCCTCTAAGGTGAACAGCGGTGCACGGCCCTTTCATTACACAAGACTTCTACATCAGTATGCACAACAAAAATCCATCCAATGATGGTCAGTTTGGCTGGCAGACAAGCGTTATGCATTAGCGAAGAACACTAATAATTTGGCAAATGTCATTTTAGAGGCTTAGTGGAACTTGGATTGCATGCATTTCTTGGTCTTTGATTGACATGCGGATTCAACATGCTGTCACCTCTATAGTCAGGTAGCGTATGAACATTTAAGGGTCCGTAATATGATTTTTTTCTGCTTTAAGAGCTTGCTGGTAAACTCGTGCATGCTGTGAGAATATCCCAGCAGGCATCTTGTTTGATTGGACACCACTTTTTGCCTACAGGGAGAGCCATCACACGACAGCGGAGCTAAAAGCAAAGTGTTTCTGGTGGGACCGTGTGCTTTTTATAGCCGCAGTCCATGCAAGCAATAAGCGAAAAACGGTGTTCTGCTATTAAGCCACAATGACGAGAAAAACATGCAAGAACAAGCATCCGAGATGACAACGCTTTTACTGCAGGACTGTTGTGTTGTTGCAAGACAAATGATGCAACATTCTGCTTCGTTTAAGAAGGTCAGAGGTGAAGCGTGTATTTTCTGCACCACTAAAGGTAGCAAACAAAATAATGACTTTTCAAATATACTACAAAGGATATGCATATGATTTGACTTATTTTATGCATCACTACCTCAGTGACTTGAACAAAAACCAACAACACAAGGCATTAAGATTCACTACAAAAAACATTTTACAATAAGGTTCAATTTAGTAACATTAGTTAACTATGAGGAATACTTCTAAAGCATTTATTCATCTTACTTTAAATGTTCATTTCAACATTTACTAATATATTATTAAAATCTTGTTGTACACTCTAAAAACAACTCAAGTTGGGTTGAAAGTGGACAAACCCAGCAAATTGGCTGTTTTAACTCAGCGAATTGGGTTGTTTTAACCTAGAGAATTGGGTTAAATGTTTACCCAACCTGCAGGGTACTTTTATTTAACTCGATTATTGTTTAAAAATTACTGTATTTCTTGCTTAAAATGAACCCAAAGTATGTTGGAAATTAACATTTATTAACATGTTTAATAAAATGAACATTTATTAATAAATTTAATAAATAATAATTAAAACAATAAACATTTATTAAATTGCTCATTAATAAATGTTCACCTTTGAATTATTCCTGTTGTTTCTAGTAATTCTAACTGTCTAAGCCAACCATATAGTAATTTTTAAACAATAGTTGGGTTAAAACAACCCAATCGCTGGGCTTGTCCATTTTCAACCCAACTTGGGTTGTTTTAAACCCAGCATTTTTTTTTTAACAATGTATGTTAATATTATTTAATAGAGTTGACAAATTAATAATGACCTTATCAAAAGATTAATAAATACTGTAACAAATGTATTTCTCATTGTTACTTCATGTTAGTCAACTAAAGTGTTACCATGTTAAAGTGTTATTTCATTTATATTTAGAACTTTATCGTTACAGTTATCATCGTTCTTGGTGTGAATGGGCCTTTACTTGACATAATTATTTGTGTTGAAGTTTCAGAAAGTAAAGTTTAGTTTGGAAAAATTACACACTTTACCTCTGACCTTCGTATATGAAACAAAATGTTACGTTTTGCGCGGTCGGACAGCGGCGCCGTACACCAGCATGTCCAGTATGCGGTCGTGCACATTAACGGCCGGGCGTCGTCGGCTCCCAAAAGACCGAACTCTATCCTTCAAACTGTAAAAAGAGGCATCACTCTCCTCTCCATAACTGCCCTGAGTGAAACCCCTTCACTGGTAATAACTCTCATCTCTCTCTCTCTCTCCATTTCCTGATCACAATTACCCTCTCCATGAGGAGCAGGGACTGTAAATTACATTTCTCTGATCCTCAGCTATAATTGGACACTGAGGATTCTCCGAGCAGTAAGTGGAAAACAAAGAGGCTTTGAGCGTTTGGGTTTGGATTTCACAACGCCACTCATTACATTAAAGGAGAAGCGTAACATCACTCCATATTCAAAAGCACACATGACCACGGTGTAGCCGAGTCATCCTGTTAAAGAGATCTGTTGACAGACAGGTCGGTCACTTCTGCAGTGCAATGCTTGAAGTATCTCACTAATGGACTGATAATAGAACCCAGTGCTGCACTTTGATGCTTCCCCTGTAGTTTACAGGGTGACAGTGTGTGATTAATTGCACTCCCCGTTCGCTTTTCCACTTTTCTGCAACGAACAGAGGCTGTCATTGCCGTGACTTTGCTCGCTCACCTACCCGCACAGCTGGATACGGCGCAATTCACCGCAGACAATGACGAGCGCATACTGTAATACATCTTTTACACAGCCAGAGCGCCACGTGACGTCAGGAGAAGAGAGCTGCAACCTCAGCACGCCTTTCACAGCAATTATCACGAAAAAATATCCTCAGCACGGGGGAAGGCCAACAAACAGCATGTAATGCTGACGGCCCACAAGGCGACGAAGAAGTTTCTGATGACACACCGTTTGGCTCGACCTTTACCTTCTCTAACACGTGACTGCGTTAGATGTCATTTTCTCCAACTAAAACTGGCATCCTGAGGGAATTACGATACACAGTGGCACTAGGTCATAGTATAGTAGCCTCTCAGCGCACAATACTGCCTTTGTGTTTCCAAAACGCATTTGGAGAACAACCATGATGACTGTAACCTTAGTAGCACCCGTGAGACCCGACCGTTAGGCAATGAGGGAAGCGGTTAGAGTAATGATGATCGCAATAACATTCTCACTTACACTCTTTTTGAGCATTGAAAATATTTTATACAAATAAAAACATTAGGCCCCCCATTCATAAACAAAGCTCAGAGGACACATAGAGAGCGAGTGGACAGGCATGGAAAAAGTGAACTCACGCTTTGACGCACTACGTTCTTTTAAACCGTAATTATAAGAGAACAAACAAGGCCTTTGTTTGCCTAAAAAAAGGATCGAGCATTGCATATGGACACACTCCGATCCTGCAGAAAAAGCGTGCAGCCTACATGAAAACAAATGTACAAGAATGGATTATGCACATCAGCAAAGGGTCTGCATATTCAAACAGACAGCCGGTCTACTTCGGCACCCAAATCCACACGGCTAAAGAGGATGACAAGATCGTCTCCTGTCTAAGTACCGTCAAGGGTTCTCTGGGTCGGACTGCGTGGTTTTTATCCGCCTCTTGACTTTCACAGTCGCCTCTTACTCATATTCAGCCACTTGTGGTGGAGATGTCAGTGATTTTACTGTACTTGATTCAGGCACTTGCTCTTTATCGCTCTCTGCTCCTCCTCCTCGAAAGGGCCAAGAGAACACGGGAACAAGTGGGAATTCACACTCTTAATTAAAACAAGTGCATCGACAGTGAAAAATAGGTGGATAAAGGAGAAGAAAGGGAATTTTTTACCATGCAGAAGATCTGAAATCTAAAAAATCTTGGATTATTTTTTCTACATTAATCCTGGGTTGAGCCTTATGGGTCATTTTATTTGGGCTGTTTTTCCAGTGTTTGGGTAGTTTTTATGTTACTCAGATCCTGGGTCAGACGTAACAACCCAGTGTTTGGGTAGTTTTTGTGTTACTCAGATCCTGGGTCAGACGTAACAACCCAGTGTTTGGATAGTTTTTGTGTTACTCAGATCCTGGGTCAGGTGTAACAACCCAGTGTTTGGGTAGTTTTTGTGTTACTCAGATCCTGGGTCAGACGTAACAACCCAGTGTTTGGGTAGTTTTTGTGTTACTCAGATCCTGGGTCAGGTGTAACAACCCAGTGTTTGGGTAGTTTTTGTGTTACTCAGATCCTGGGTCAGGTGTAACAACCCAGTGTTTGGGTAGTTTTTGTGTTACACAGATCCTGGGTCAGATGTAACAACCCAGTGTTTGGGTAGTTTTTGTGTTACTCAGATCCCGGGTCAGACGTAACAACCCAGTGTTTGGGTAGTTTTTGTGTTACACAGATCCTGAGTCAGACGTAACAACCCAGTGTTTGGGTAGTTTTTGTGTTACACAGATCCTGGGTCAGATGTAACAACCCAGTGTTTGGGTAGTTTTTGTGTTACACAGATCCTGGGTCAGACGTAACAACCCAGTGTTTGGGTAGTTTTTGTGTTACACAGATCCCGGGTCAGACGTAACAACCCAGTGTTTGGGTAGTTTTTGTGTTACACAGATCCCGGGTCAGACGTAACAACCCAGTGTTTGGGTAGTTTTTGTGTTACTCAGATCCCGGGTCAGATGTAACAACCCAGTGTTTGGGTAGTTTTTGTGTTACTCAGATCCTGGGTCAGACGTAACAACCCAGTGTTTGGGTAGTTTTTGTGTTACTCAGATCCTGGGTCAGACGTAACAACCCAGTGTTTGGGTAGTTTTTGTGTTACTCAGATCCTGGGTCAGACGTAACAACCCAGTGTTTGGGTAGTTTTTGTGTTACTCAGATCCTGGGTCAGACGTAACAACCCTGTGTTTAGGTAGTTTTTGTGTTACACAGATCCTGGGTCAGACGTAACAACCCAGTGTTTGGGTAGTTTTTGTGTTACTCAGATCCTGGGTCAGACGTAACAACCCAGTGTTTGGGTAGTTTTTGTGTTACTCAGATCCTGGGTCAGACGTAACAACCCAGTGTTTGGGTAGTTTTTGTGTTACTCAGATCCCGGGTCAGACGTAACAACCCAGTGTTTGGGTAGTTTTTGTCAGGGTCAGACCTAAAATATGCTATATTCTAAAATATGATAAAAAATAAAGAAATTATCATGCAAACCAGTGGTTGTGTGTAGAATTTTAAAAAAATTCAGAGGATTTAAGTTAATCTATAAACATAAATTCATGTATGAAGAAAATGAATTAAAAATGAATCAACCCATTATGCTGGGTTAAATAACCCAACACGTGTTCTGTCCTGTATTTCCCCAGCCCTTGGGTTGAAAACAACCCAAATTGTTTTTTAGAGTGAAGCGAACAGGCGGGTTCTTCAGATCCCCATGCGAACCGGAAACGTGTAGCTCATTAGTATCCAAAAAACCTATGGGCCATTAATTAGTCGCAAACAATGTTCTCCCTAAATATCGACTTCTTAATGGACACAGAGAGACTTGGTTCGTGTTCCCATTACAGTCAATGGCATTGGCCTCCGAGGGCTTTTGGAATCGGGCTTATGTCATCCTGCGATGCCCTTCAGACACTGGAGCGGGATAGTTTTTCCTCATCCTTTCCTTGTTTCTCATTAACTATGCACAATTGTCGAGGGAGGTTTTGCTAGACTGGATAGGGTTTCTAACAATCCGATTCCTGACGGGTTTTTTTTGGAACTGCAGTATGAGCCTGGAGCATTGCACTTTTTCAAATCATAAAGTAATATATAATTTAGAATAGAACAGAATAAGTGATGTCCAAAAATACAAGATCAGTAGAATCCAGTCCACCTGCATGTAAACCACACAGGGAGGGTTAAAGTCAATGTCAAACATCGCTCGGAGGAGATATTCACGAGCAAGGAGGTCTTTGTGCCATCCCTCCGTGTCAGAAACATGGCTGCCTGTTTACTTACTCGACAATTATTCAGTGAAATCCCTTTAATGGAGTCCCAACACTCCACTGCACCGAACGGACACATTTCAGAAGGAAAACGGCATCGGCGTATCCGAGATATGCCACAAACACAAACTTGAAAGCATCTTCACCGTAGTGAAACCACTTTTAACTCTCCATGTTGTGCCCAGAGGAAAATTCATTTAATTAGTTCATTATAATGCAATCAAAGCATGCAGCTCTGAAATAGTCAATAACAAAATAATCAAAATAAATATTTATTTTACTCTTAATAGAAACTGGGACTTTGGGTAAATTCAAACACTTCATAAATATGAAATGAGAGCATTTTCACATGCAGAATGAGGCCGTGAGTGATATTTCCAAATACAAGCAATGCAGTTGTCCCTGTTTTTCTGATTTCCTCAAAATACTCACAAAGAAACGGAACATTTGCATTATAAAATAAGGCCAAGTCAAAAAGTGTCCCAATCAACCTAAATTCACTCTATATACACATATAAATCTCTCACGGCCATATAGAGCTGAGATGGGGGACCATATTTTCTATCTTTAAACATAGATGCAAACAAAATCCAACTTTATGCATGCATGAAAAATTTGCATATCGTTTGGAAGCTACAAATCCTCTACATTTTTAAATGAAACTTAGTCCATCATTGAAAAATATATATATACACACATATATAGACACATAAATACATACACACATACATACATTCTATACTAAACAAAAAAAAAAAACACAACAGCTGATTTACAGCAAAAAACAACTCCTCTGATCCTTCAAACGCAGAAAACACAACAGAAATGTCCTGTAACAAGATTTCAGCATTCACTCGGGAAGGTAAAGATCTGTCTGCGCTAACAACGACAAACATTTCTGCTGTGATTCAAACACTCGTGCTTTTGTTCTTCACACAGCAAAGTTTTCTCCAGTGATGACCTCACTATGAGCTCACGTCAATCATCCACATATATGATATTCAATGTAAAGAGAGTGACAAAAGAGGCTCTTAGACTCACAACAGCAATAATAAAACTTCAGCAACAAAAAATACCGACATTAATCGCGTAATTTACATAAAAGACGATCAATTCACGATGGCACGAAATATTAAATTTGATCATCTAAGAAAATTAATTCCCCCAAAGACTCATTATTCACTGAAACCAGACACACACACACACACACACACACACGCACACACGTCTATTTAAGTTCATTTGCGCGTCTGTGTGAAGATGGATCTGTTTGACAACTTTTCACACGCAAATATTGCAGTGATCCGACCAGTAACTTTATCTCGCTCGTTCAGCAAACTTCAGTCATCGATACGGATCGATAATTTCACCTGCAGTTCGAGAAAAGCAAAAACTGAAGGGTTTTTCTTACCTTGAGCCGCAGCGATGAGCGATAAAATAGTAAAAATCAACACAGTGATCATCTGCGGTAAGAATCCCGATCCGCCTCGATCTCTTTTCGCAGTCTTTTGACTTCTTCCCATCATATAAACAGTCGAAACGAGGCAAAAATCCGCCGTCAGGTGAAATAATCAGAGAAGCCTCTGGAGAGGTTGTTTAGAGTGAAACCAACAATTCAGAGACTGTGGCGGAGAGTCGGTTATTTGCGGGGGAAATACTGGCTGGATCCGTTGGATTTTACCTCAGCGCACTCTTCTGACAGACAGCGGCCACCAACGCCCGTCAAACACATATGTTTGGGATTAAATATCCTCAGTTTGTCCTCTTCCGTGCAGTTTTTCTCTCAAGGCTTCGCGAAATGCGGTAAATTAGCCGTTAACAGGTAAAAAAAAATCAGCTCTCCTGAGGTGAGTTCATGTTCAGTATCGGCGTCTGTCAGTGAAGTTCCTCCAGCGCGCGCTCCCCGCCTTCTGATGGAGAGTTGAAGAGGCGCGCGATCCCCGCGCGAGCCATCGGCGCTCCAGCCAATCCGAATGCGCACCGACTTTAGTGTGAAGAAAACCAGGTGCGGGAGCGCGGAGCGGATGTCCACCTCGATCAGACGGATGATGGTTGGGTGTTTTATCAAATGAGCTTTAATGGGATGATGAGAAGCTGTTCTTGTCACATGGCATTTATTTTAGTTATTTTATTCTGTTTTGTTTTCGTCATTTTCTGCATGAAATTCAGCACATATTATATGTATTATATGACACATATTTTATATATATATATATATATATATATATATATATATATATATCACCCACCTTAACCCTAACCCTATACTGTGCAAACTGTACATTCTGTCCCCCTACACTACCCCAACCCATCACAGAAAACATTCTGCATGTTTACATTTGTACTAAAACATTGTTTAGTATGTTTTTAAAGCTATTTGAAATATGACGACGCATGAAATGTCCTCATATTTCATGTTTACGCCGTAAAACCGGTGTAATACCCATGACATTATACACATTTGTGTCCTCATAAATCACAAAAACGTGGACACACACACTCATACACACAGATATATATATATACAGTACTGTGCAAAAGTTTTAGGCAGGTGTGAAAAAATGCTGTAAAGTAAGAATGCTTTCAAAAATAAACTTGGTAATAGATTATATTTATCAATTAACAAAATGCAAAGTGAGTGAACAGAAGAAAAATCTAAATCAAATCCATATTTGGTGTGACCACCCTTTACCTTCAAAACAGCATCAATTCTTCAAGGTAAACTTGCACAAAGTCAGGGATTTTGTAGGCATATAGTTAGGTGTATGATTAAACAATTATACCAAACAGGTGCTAATGATCATCAATTCAATATGTAGGTTGAAACACAATCATTAACTGAAACAGAAACAGCTGTGTAGGAGGAATAAAACTGGGTGAGGAACAGCCAAACTCAGCTAACAAGGTGAGGTTGCTGAAGACAGTTTACTGTCAAAAGTCATACACCATGGCAAGACTGAGCACAGCAACAAGACACAAGGTAGTTATACTGCATCAGCAAGGTCTCTCCCAGGCAGAAATTTCAAGGCAGACAGGGGTTTCCAGATGTGCTGTCCAAGCTCTTTTGAAGAAGCACAAAGAAACAGGCAACGTTGAGGACCGTAGACGCAGTGGTCGGCCAAGGAAACTTACTGCAGCAGATGAAAGACACATCATGCTTACTTCCCTTCGCAATCGGAAGATGTCGAGCAGTGCCATTAGCTCAGAATTGGCAGAAAACAGTGGGACCCTGGTACACCCATCTACTGTCCGGAGAAGTCTGGTCAGAAGTGGCCTTCATGGAAGACTTGCGGCCAAAAAGCCATACCTCCGACGTGGAAACAAGGCCAAGCGACTCAACTATGCACGAAAACACAGGAACTGGGGTGCAGAAAAATGGCAGCAGGTGCTCTGGACTGATGAGTCAAAATTTGAAATATTTGGCTGTAGCAGAAGGCAGTTTGTTCGCCGAAGGGCTGGAGAGCGGTACACGAATGAGTGTCTGCACGCAACAGTGAAGCATGGTGGAGGTTCCTTGCAAGTTTGGGGCTGCATTTCTGCAAATGGAGTTGGGGATTTGGTCAGAATTAATGGTATCCTCAATGCTGAGAAGTACAGGCAGATACTTATCCATCATGCAATACCATCAGGGAGGCATCTGATTGGCCCCAAATTTATTCTGCAGCATGACAACGACCCCAAACATACAGCGAAAGTCATTAAGAACTATCTTCAGTGTAAAGAAGAACAAGGAGTCCTGGAAGTGATGGTATGGCCCCCACAGAGCCCTGATCTCAACATCATCGAGTCTGTCTGGGATTACATGAAGAGAGAGAAGCAACTGAGGCTGCCTAAATCCACAGAGGAACTGTGGTTAGTTCTCCAAGATGTTTGGGCCAACCTACCTGCCGAGTTCCTTCAAAAACTGTGTGCAAGTGTACCTAGAAGAATTGATGCTGTTTTGAAGGCAAAGGGTGGTCACACCAAATATTGATTTGATGTAGATTTTTCTTCTGTTCACTCACTTTGCATTTTGTTAATTGATAAATATAAACTATTAACATGTCTATTTTTGAAAGCATTCTTACTTTACAGCATTTTTTCACACCTGCCTAAAACTTTTGCACAGTACTGTATATATATATATATATATATATATACAAGCACACACACACTCACACATACTCACACATGCACATATATATATATATATATATATATACATAAATATGCACACAAGCACGTACTCTCTCTCACACACACACATATATATATATATATATATAGATAGATAAATATATACATATCTATACACATATATCACACAAGCACCCTCATTTCAGTATAACTACATACGTATACTCACACACACAACATATATAAACATATATATAGGCTATATTTAGATTGATAGATGTGTATAGATATGTATATACATATATACACACATATACAGTATATATATATATATATATGTATGTATATATACACATAAACACATATATAGACCCTCATTCTACAGTATTGCAGTATGACTATATATACATAAATACTCACACAAACAATATTATTATGTCTTAATTTTGTGAAAGTGGTTAGTATGGAGATTTGCCATTGTCAATATAACATTTTTCTGACTTAAAATTTATATAATGCACACAGTGAGCTTTGAAAATGACTTTATTGTAGTTAATGTTTTACTCTTGGTTCTGATCCATGACACAGAGTAAACAAGAGGAAAACAAACCTCTCTGGAATCTAATCAACAAAACCTTTAAGTACATTTGCTTTGCTTATCACTGCCCTCCTGTTATTCATTTAGCCCTGCTAATTGCCCAAAACATGCTCTCTTGTCAGAAGGCATGATCGATAATTATGACAGGAAGAAAACCACAAACCATGATAACTGAAGTGAGCTTGCAAATCCTGCTGCCCGTGTGCCGAGCCCGTGATAAGAGCCTCTATCTGCAGGTGTTCACGTATGATGTCACGGCTTAATGGTTAAGGATCCGGGCTGCCGACTTCAGTAGTGCGGGTTCAACCTCAGGTGGAGTGACCTAGAAACTGGAGAGCTGTCGAAATTCCAGTCCGACTCGATCACCGTTGCGCCCTGGAGCGAGACACTTAACCTCGGGTTTCTTCAAGAAGGCAGTTCATGCTCTTCAGTCGTTTCACATGATGAAGCATCTGCTAAATGGCCAGTAAAATAAACAGTTTTTACATAGACTGCACTTTATAATGCATGGTCACTAAAGACACACTCTTGTCATGTTTTTCCAATTGATTTATTCATCTTCACATTTTCAGCCTCTGTAAATATTATGTAATGTTTAGAGGTAACAGACGTAACGCTGTTTACAGCAGGAGATCTGCGAGTAGAATCATACCGCCTTTAATCTTGGTGAGTGACAACTCAGAAAACCCATTTACTCGGGTAGTGGTTAACATCATGGGTGGCCTGCATGTGTAATCTCATGCAAAGAATTCCAAGTACACAGCGTCTTCCGAGGCTTTGCCATGACTTTCCGTGGTCAAACTATCCCTTTGTTGGCCTTTTGTTTGGCCACAATGGAAACAGTACACTGGGTAGGAAAAATACACCGCATACACTCTAAAAAGTGCTGCGTTAAAAACAACCCAAGTTGTTCACAAAATTCAGCGAATGGGTTGAATGTTTGACCCAACCTGCCTCGGTGGTTTTATTTAACTCAACTTTTGTAACCGTCACCGCCCCACTAGTGGGACGTTTGGCATTATATACTCAGAACAATACAAATTGTAATTTTCTGATTTTTAAGTAACTGTAATTTATTAATTTGCATCAACAACATTTTCAAACTCATAAGGCATGTCCAGACATACCAATGAAAATGAAAAATTGCATTCTTTTTGTCTTTTATGTGTTTTTTAGAGTTTGAATTCAAACCAAATACCATCCATACTTCTGAATCGGATGTCAGTTTCATTGATTTTTATAAATATTATGGAAATATATGGTTCAGATCACTCAAACCATAAACACTCTAAAAAATGCTGGGTTAAAAACAACGCAAGTTGGCTTGAAAAAGGACAAACCCAACAATTGGGTTGTTTTAACCCAGCAGTTGGGTTAAATGTTTGCCCAACCTGTTGGGTAGTTTTATTTAACTAAACTATTGTTTAAAAATTATTGTATTGCTCGCTTAAAATGAACCCAAAGTAGGTTTAGTATGTTTAATAAGTTCAATAAATATTTAATAAATGTTCACCTTTTGATTATTATTGTTGCCTCTAGTTATTATGTGTCTGATTTTTAATTTCCAAACTATTTTGGGTTCATTTTAATCCAGACATATAGTAATTATTTTTAAACAACAGTTGAGTTAAATAAAACTACCGAGCAGGTTGCGTCAAATATTTAACTCAACCACTGGGTTAAAACAACCCAATTGGTTTGTCCATTTTCAAACCAACTTGGGTTGTTTTTAACCCAGTATTTTTAAAGTGTGTGCTATTAAATTGTACCGCATGTTGTCCATCTCTTAAAAAACGACATATATCTTTTATGTCTTGGATGTTTTTTTAGCCTCACAACTTTGAAATGATACAATGCTCCAAAGTAATATCAAAATGTCAGAGGTCTCCGTCAGCAAACAGCAACAATAGCTCACATTGACTTAATTCCCTCTCACCCCGAGGTTCAGCTCTGTAATATCTCGATTTTTTGGGCCGTTTTTATGAACCCGCTTTGATGACCTATTCCCATCCCGGCCCGAAAGAAAAACAGCCCCCGAGAGAGCTGGGAAAAGAACATGGACTGAGTCTCTGAGACTAATGTCACCCACCGCGCTCGTTCAGCACCAGGGGTGACACACCGTGACATCATTTCCTCTCCTTACTCTTCCCAGTAAGGAGCTGCAACATCCCTTTATTCTTCCACTTTTACAGAGTTATTTGGACTGTAATCCCTCATAACTGCTGGTTAAATCGACCGTAACGATGGACTGCATTGGGTGCCCTTATAGGGGGACATTTCATGACTTACAGTATATATATATTATATTATTGTATATATTATATATATTAAAGAAACCTGAAGTGATAATAATCATAAATGTCTCTTGAGCATCAAATCATCATATCAGAATGATTCCTGAAGGATCATGTGACACTGAAGACTGGAGTAATGATGCTGAAAATTCAGCTTTGATCACTGGACATAAATAACACTGTACTATATATTCACATATAAAACTGCTGATTTACACTGGAATAATATTTTACTATTTTTTTTACTATATTTTTGATAAAATAAATGCAGCTTTGTTGAGCAGAAGAGCTCAAAAACATAAAAAAACATTTTAAAAAAAATTCACCAAACCCGGAGTTTGAACATTAGTGTATTTATAAACTACAATCACATTCATTCAGATAGATTGTTTATCTTTTAATTTTATTTTCAATCAAACTGAGAACAGGAGGGAATGAGCCTAATAAGAAACTAAATCAAGTGCTCAAAATGAGCTGCAATAATAGTGAGATTTGCAAAAGCATGACTGCTGCGTTGACTCATCTTGTTTTTTGCGGATTGAACAAAGATGTCGGTGAGAATCTGACATCTTATGGCGTTTCTCTTTGAATTACCAGCGGGAGGGAAATTGCTTTTTTGCTGATGGGCCTGAGAGAACATTATCTATTACTCGTGGAAACAGATTCAAACTTGACCAAACTATGATTATAGTCTTTCTTTTTCTGTATTATTATGCTAATAATCACAGCGTTTGGTAAATGCAGTTATGTGAGTATTTATATATATATATATATATATGATTTACTCCTGGTATTAAATGATGTTTGTTGAGATGTAGAAACATAAGTGAAGGAAATGGAGCCTCTAGAGGACAGAATTAAGACCTTTACTCTTATTATAAAGATGCATTTTATTCTAAAAGCGGGTTTTAAGTTTTTCCTCAATTGATGCTCTCGGTCTGTTCTATAAATGTGTCTTTTGTGAGACTCTGTAATGTACTTTTTGAGGAGATTGATTTGGCTTCAAACCTAATGGCTCTGGTTGGTATTTTACTGTCAGTGCAGATATTTCAAGCGAATGGCCCTTTAACAAATTCTGTACCGAAAGCACATTGTAATGTCACATAAGCTCGTCCAGTTCTTCAGTAACGAATGGCCGGCCGTAGACCTAAGAGGGAGAAAGTTGAATTAATTCAGATGGTCCTGACATTCATGCATAAATAAAGCATTTAGGGCTCTTTGCATATGCCCCATTTAGCGGGAAGGAAGTTTTTATTGATATGGCGGTAAAACTGTTAAGAATCCATTATGCTTTTATTAATTGGGCTGATATTAATCAGACGAGAACAGCGGCAACAGTGAACCAATAGATTCATCATGTTTTAGCAGTGATTCTCACATGGGTGTCGATCCAGAAATGGCTTCTGATGGGTCACGGACAGCAGGAGAAAAGCAACGTGAAATGCACATCATAACTTTTAAAAGCTTTTAAATGTCAAAGGTCGTGTGTTGAGTTAAACTGCAAAGTTTTGGGTGTAAACTCACCTGTCAAATGGATATCAAGAACTAAGAAAATAGTCACGTCAAGTCACCTTTAGATGATTTCTATAGTGTACAGATCGTTTCAGAGCAGCTGCACATTAATAAACAGAATCAGTGATGCAAACTTCATCAGTTCAATTCAGTTGTAATGCAGTGAATTGTTGGCTGAACAAAATTACGCTTTAAAAATGCTGGGTTAAAAACAAAACAAGTAGGGTAGAAATGGACAAGCCCATCGATTGTGTTGTTTTAACCCAGCGGTTGGGTGAAATGTATGCCCAATATGCAGGGCAGTTTAATTTCACCCAACTATTTATTTTATTTTTTTAAATTACTGTATTCAAATGAAACCAAAATAGGTTGTAAATTAAAAATTAATTACTAGAGGTTAACAATAATAATCAAAAGGTGAATATTTATTAATAAGCAATTTAATAATTGTTTATTGTTTAATTGTTATTCTTTAAACTTACTAATACATTTTAATTTCCAACATACTTTGGGTTCATTTTAAACAAGCAATAATTTTTAAACAACAGTTGGGTTAAATAAAACTACCCAGCAGGTTTGGCAAACATTTAACCCAACCACTGGGTTAAAACAACTCAATCACTGGGTTAAAACAACCCAACTGCTGGGTTAAAAACACCCATTCGCTGGATTAAAACAACCCAATTCACTGGGTTAAGACAACCTATTCGTTTGGTTAAAAAAAACATTTGCTGGAATAAAAAAACACAATTGCTGGGTTAAAACAACCCATTCGCTGTGATAAAACAACCCATTCACTGGGTTAAAACAATCCAATCGCTGGGTTAAAAACACAATCACTGGGTTAAAACAACCCAATTCACTGGGTTAAGACAACCCATTCGTTTGGTTAAAAAAAAACATTTGCTGGGATTAAAAAAACACAATTGCTGGGTTAAATCAACCCATTCGCTGGGTTAAAACAAACCAATTGCTGGGTTAAAAACACAATCGCTGGGTTAAAACAACTCAATCACTGGGTTAAAAACACAATCGCTGGGTTAAAACAACCCATTTGTTGGGTTAAAAAAACATTCGCTGGGATAAAACAACCCATTTGCTGGGTTAAAACAAACCAATTGCTGGATTAAAACAACCCAATTCACAGGGTTAAGACAACCCATCTGTTTGGTTAAAAAAAAAAAAAAAACATTCGCTGGGATAAAACAACCCATTCACTGGGTTAAAACAACTCAATCACTGGGTTAAAAACACAATCGCTGGGTTAAAACAAACCATTCGTTGGGTTAAAACAACTCAATCACTGGGTGAAAACAATCCAATTGCTGGGTTAAAACAATCCAATTGCTGGGTTAAAACAACCCTGATGACAAACCCACTGATGTAAAATCTAAACCCTGACGACAAACAGATTGAGAATCAAACCACTTCTTCTGTCACTTTTGACCAAAAACATTTATGTTTTGAAATTTGAAAAAATGGTAAGAAACTTGGAGACTTTTATGGAACTTATGTGAACACACAAACAAATCGAAGGCACGATTCGAATTGGTTTTAACAAAAATAGTCACACTTGTGGTCTTTGCGGACAAAAATGACCGTCATAGGAAATGGAGGAAAAATACGCAAATACAGAAAATGTTTGCGTGTACAATCGAGAAATCAGCCACGACAGAAAAAAGTGCACCGCAACGAAGGGGCCTAGTCTCCATTTTAATGAAATAAAATACGGCATTCATTGTTTTCAACAGGGAAAAAAATTTATTAAAATTATTTCATAAATATTAATGAGTACTATAAAATTCTTTCAAAACACATAATGAAAAAGAAATAATATTATTGAACAAAAATATATTACATTGATTATGCTGAAAGGAAAAAAAAACCCTGACCCACAAGTGAAGGGGCTCAGAGGGTTAAACCACAACCTCAACAAAAACTCACCTCTCAGAACTCAATGACGCTTTCCCCCAAAAACTGTCACTCAGCGTTTGCTAATGATGAAAGGCCCGTCAGTCATCGTCGCGACAGCTCTTCTCCTCCGTTAACAAAGACATTAACCGTCTGAGTGAATGATGGGCGTCCTTGAAAAAAAACTCCATCAATCTCTAAAGCGCTGAGTTCAGGCTGATGTTATGAAGTGAAACAGAAGTCAGGGAATCCTTCTCTGACACACGGTGCTAAAATCACATTTAAATTGGAAATTTATTCTGCCCATAAACCTTGTCTCAATCCCTTTTTAGAGCGTCCACCGCCCTTTCCGTGATAGATTATGCCCACGAAATATGCAGAGCAGCAGGGGTTAAATCCGGGCCGGGAACAACAGAGGATGCTACAAAATAAAAAGCCGTTTTTCATGGCCACAGGCCAACTTTAGTGCCGCTCTTGATATCAGCGTTAAAAGTGATTTGCGGCACCGTATGTGGCAAGGAATCAAAACTTAATTTAGGCAGATAAAGATGCCATTTCCGAGGCAGATAAAGTGCTGCATCATGGGCGGGACGGTTTTGGGCCTCCGCGTGGATCTTCACGGGCAGCCGGTCAGATTTACAGGCCTGTTTTTTCTGCCCCATAAACGGTGAGTCTCCTTGCCAGGCGACACAGGGAAATGTTAATGGATTCATTTGTCAAGAAGGCCTTCCGCTTATTTACAGTCCACCTCCATTACGGCATTTCTCCTGTAAGAGGGAAGAAAAAAATCCACCGGCGAAAGTCAAAATATCGATTTACCTGCTCAGTGATTCACCGCACAAAAAATGGACAGAGACCATTAACATGCAAAATATGCGAGCCGTCTCACCTCGCCATTACTGTAATCATGATAAGTAATCTCTGCGTAATTTACATAATTGGGGCATTTAAAAGTTTCTAAATAACACTGCAGAGCCGTGTCTACTGGGTAACCAGAGCAAAATGAACCGCATTCAAGAGGAAAAAGCTCCTTTTACTGTATAAAACATTCCTTCGTCATGTTTTGTTCGACTTTTTGCAGTTATTTTCCATGAGTTTAATGACTTTAAATTTTCTAAAGGATGGATTCTGATTGGCTGTCCATGTTTTTATCATTCATGAGCTGGAAAGAAATCTTTCTGAAAGTGATTCCAACTGTTTATTTTAGTCTGTTGTTATGGTGGTAATTGTGGTGTGCCTCACTATTCTCATGGAATTATATAGAATTGTTAAAACCTTATCGTTATAGTTATCATCCTTGGTGTGAACAGACACTTTGGCTGAAAAGAATCTGCAAATGAAAAGTTCCAAACATTAATCTTGACAGTGATGATATGCATACAATAACATGCATTAAAAAGTATATATATATAATTTTTTTTTTTTTGGACAGAATGAGTCGTCCTGTAGGGTTTGTATGTAAGACACACTCTCATTTCTAATTCAGATATGATAGCTGAATAATTTATCTAAGACTACATGACAAAAACACACTGAAAGGCCGTGTGTGGAGTCTGTTCCGGAAGAAACAAATACTTAGAAAAATTAAAACGGTACTGGTCATTTTCAGAACATTATCCATTATGTTTACGAATATTTCCTTCAATCCTAAAACTCTTGAGAAATTCAAAATGCGAGTGAAAAAAAAAAACAATATGGAAAATGTCTTCATGTTAACATGGTACACTGTGCCCTATTTTTACAAGTTTTCTTACTCGTGCATCACATTAGCATGACTTCTGCAAAATAGTAAAGAAGTAAAATGTTATTTAGATGTGCAGTTTTTTGAGCTTTCACACTAAATGTTGGGTTAAATGTTTGACCCAACCAGCTGGGTAGTTTTATTTAACTCAACTTTTGTTTAACAATGACTATATGGCTGGATTAAAATGAACCCAAAAGTTGGAAAAAAAAAAATCAGACACAAAATTATTAGAGCCAACAATAGTAATCAAAAGGTGAACATTTATTAATAAGCAATTTCATTTATTAAACATGTTATTAAATGTGAATTTCCAACATATTTTTAGGTTAATTTTAAGCAAGAAATACATTAATTTTTAAACAACAGTTGGGTTAAATAAAACTACCCAGCAGGTGGGGCAAACATTTAACCCAACCACTGGGTTAAAACAATCGAATCGCTGTGTCTTTCCATCTCCAGAAATCGCATGCTTCCCTACTATACGGTAGGTGAAAAACAGTAGGCTATTTGACAAAAGAAGTCCTCACAGTACTCATAAAAGAACAGGCAAAATGCAAATGATGCTGGTGGGTCACATGACAATGACAACATGGTGGATGTAGAACGTCTGGATTACATTCATACAACACACACTCATACTGTAATAGAACATACTTCTTTAGAGCATTTTTACTTATTCAAAATAAATGTGTGTGTGTGCGGGTATTCCCTACGTTATGGGGACCAAATGTCCACAATTTTGATCTTGTGGGGACATTTTGTTGGTCCCCATGAGGAAACAAGCTTATAAATCAAACAGAATGATCTTTTTTGAAAATCAAAAATAGCAGAACGTTTTCTGTGATGGGTAGGTTTAGGGGTAGAGGTAGTGTAGGGGGACAGAATGTACAGTTTGTACAGTATAAAAACCATTACGCCTATGGAATGTCCCCATAAAACATGAAAACATGTGTGTGTGTGTGTGTGTGTGTGTGTGTGTAAAATGTCACAAACCCGGGCACCGAGTGATCAAAGCTGCGGCGCTCCCATAAAAACACGAGTGAAAAGGTCAATCCTGACGGAGGGCAGCGCCGGAGCTCACGCACGACAGCGGACGAATGTTTTCACTTATGATTATTTTCATGCAGAAACACTGATGGAAGTTGAAAGAAGGTTGTTGTGGCGTGACACACCTTCACCTTCTGTTTGTTAGATTCAGCACTAACATCCAGGTACAAACCAAACACATAATTACTCTGATTTATAAAGAATAAAGTAAAAAATTCACTGAACTGATTCAGCATATTAGTTGCAAACGTTATATATGATTTAAAGACATCATCGAATTAAAATCGACTGTTTTAATACATGCAAAAATTATTTGCTAACTTAGTATTTTTGTCTTTCTTAACATTCTAATTAAAAATGGCATAAGATATTCAGTCTTGTTCTCTGAATAATTGTTTAAAATGAAGTGAAGTTGAGCTTAAAACAAGAACAAATATCTGCCAATGGGGTCAGAAAAATAATCTCAGTTTGAGATATTGTTTTAAGCTCAAACTCACTTCATTTTGATACATTTTTCAGAAAATAAGACACAGTTTTTCTCAATTGATCAGACAAACTTCAACTTTACTGCAAAATAAAGCATTGTATTTATTTTCTTTAATAATGCATTTATTAAAAGTAAATTCTAACAACAATACATTCTCTAATGATTATAAATCACTTTTACAAATACAAAAATAAACGTTTATTATAACATGTTTTCCGACAGGTTTTGTTATATGGTTCATTCAAAAACAGTGTAAAAAATCTTTTCAAACCTGATTTTTGAGTCATGAACAACGTGTTTAAACAATAATAACATTTCAAGGTGTTTAAATTCAAATGCACTTTCTTGTCAGGTGGTAAATACTTGAAATGAGCTGTTTTTATCAGTATTTGACATATATACAACTCTTTTCTCTCTGCCACACTGATCTCTGGATGCTGCAGTACAATATCATCTTAACGTTATTTCCTTGTCAGTTGATAATAACATATTTACAGTTGTGCCACGCTGACATTTGAGAATATACAAATTGCAGGGCAAAAGTTTTCGAGTTATCTCAACAGATATGTGTATAATTTGTTTATATTCATATTCAAACGTAACATTATGCCAAAATATTTCATCTCAAATTTCTTGTAAATTAAACCGTTCCTCATATGTGACCCTGGACCACAACACCAGTCAATTCTGAAAGCTAAATAAATAATCTTTCAATTGATATATGGTTTGTTAGGTTTGGTATACAACTACTTGAAAATCTGGAATCTGGATGGTGCAAAAGATCAAAATATTTCTGAGCAATGCATATCCACTCACAAAAATACATTTTTGATATATTTACGGTAGAAAATTTACGAAATATCTTCATGGAACATGATCTTTACTTCATATCATAATGATTTTTGGCACAAAAGAAAAATCGGAAATTTTGACCCAAACAATGTATTGGTGGATATTGCTACAAATAAACCCATGTGACTTATCACTGCTTTATAAGTCTATATTTGCTCCAGGGTCACACACACACACACACACACATATATATACACACATTTAAAATCCACTTCTTCACCCCTTCCACCCTTCTGTCCTCAGTTTCTCCTCTTGCTCTTTCCGCTCTCCTATACTCAACTCTTCTCATATGTTCTGCTCTTCCTTTCCTTCTCATTACACTCCTTCCTCTACCTTTATGCTTACATCTCTTTATTTTCCCCTTCTCTTGCACATTTTCTTTCTTATATTTTCCCTGTTACATAACGCAGTTGTGATAAACTCGTAAAGATTTGTGGAAAAAGCATTTCCCGTGTTGTGTGTTATTAATCAAGCAGTATCAGTTTGAAAACATGTCCATGTGTTTGTTGTGTTTGGACAAATGATGCATAAATGTTTCTGTAAAGCCAATAAAAACAGATCTGTTTAGTTTAGTTCAGATCACTGTTTTGATCCGAGTTTGGAAAAATGTGTCAAATGGATTGAGAAAAACTAATATCTTCGCTCATTTTAAGAATCTTTAGATATTTGTAAATTAAAATACTGAGGAGGAAGATTTTTTTGCAGTGTATTGTGGACGGTTCATCACTGTACACTATTACAAACATCGAGAGTTATCAGCCATCTTTATTTAGACACTTTAGTCCCGCTGTTGAAGAACATCACATTACAGAAGTGAAACAGGTTGTGAACAGCGTTTTATTTTGTGTGCTCAACTGTGTTTTAATGAGTCAAGCTCAGTGCCATATGGGATCCTCAGCTCAACTGTTTGGAAAAGGCTTCATTTTCACTCTAAACTTTGAATACTTTTATTTTTGTTATTTTTTAATATTGCATAGTGAAATCAAATATTCCCCTCACACTTTTTGGGATATAATCGACACTCACTTTTCAAACGGGCAAATCGCTCTTCTGCCGCTGCAAATCATCAAGCCTGGAATTTTATGATTATTAAAATCGACTCCTCATCGCAGCCAACACTCAGAGAACTGGAGCAGCGCCCCCGCCCTTTAAATGATGTCATCAATCATCCTGGTCCCGTCTGCCGTTTCCAGGTCACCTGTAGAGTCCCGGACACCTGTGTGAGGAGCGGTGAGGACACGTCCACGTCTCCAGCAGAGCAACAAGGACACGCCGCAGGACTCACACTATAATATGATTATTTCTGTTATTATTCAAAATATGCTTACTATTATTACTTGACGAGCACTGTACTGATGCATCATTTTCAAATCGGTTTGTATTAGAATGTTATTATTTACTGGAGTAATGATGCTGAAAATTCAGCTTTGATCACTGGATATAAATTCCACTTTACTGTATATTCACAGAGAAAACAGATGATTTACATTGTAAAAATATTTCACTAGTTTTCTATATTTTTGATCAAATGAATGCAGGTTTGAGGAATTTAATCTTTCAAAAACTTTTAAAAAATCTTACCAAACCCAAAAACTTTTGAATGGATTTTTACACTTTTTTTTTTACACTTTCAAAACATGTAACAGTATTTTACTGTAAAATTATATCAGATGTCCCATTAGATCTACTAAAGTTAACCAACGCACTGGTTTTTACTGTCACATTTTTACAGTCTTGAATCTGTACATAACATATGATTAAGAAATAAAATTAACAATAAAAAGTAAAAATGTGATGTAAATAAATATTTAATAAACAAATAAATATATATTTATTTAAATATATATATATATATATATATATATATATATATATATAAAATTAAATAAATAAACAGTTATTAAATGAAATCAATATCTAACAAATAAAATAAATTAATATTTAAAAAATAAATACATAAGTAAATCTGTAATAAATTAAATACATAAATAATTAATAAATAAATAGATATTGAATAAATGAAATAAATATCCAATAAATAATATATTTAAATACATATTTAATAAATTAGATAAATATCTATTAAATAAATAAATATTTAATAAAATAAAAAAATCATTTCACATTTAATTCATAAATGTTAAATTAATTATTAAATTATTACTAAAATTAAATAAATACATACAAATCATCATCATGGGATGATTTACATCTGATGTAATTTTAATAAAATTCTTTACACTTTTTAAAAGTGGAAAAAGAAGAAAGTCAAAAGTCGGTAAGATTTTTTAAGGTTTTTGAAAGATTATATTCATCAAGACTGCATTTATTTGATAAACAATACAGTAAAAATTGTGAAATATTATTACCATTTAAATCATCTGTTTTCTATGTGAATATATAATAAAATATAATTTATATCCAGTGATCAAAGCTGAATTTTCAGCATCATTACTCCAGTCTTCAGTGTCACATGATACTTCAGAAATCATTCTCATATGATGATTTGATGCTCAAGAAACATTGATGATTATTATCAGTGTTAAAAACAGCTCATATTTACACAGAAACCATGAAATAGCATTTTCCCCCTTTTTTACTGTCTCTTTGTCTGATCACGATTTTAGTGAGTAGCTGCAATGCAACATTAATAAGACAGTTTTCAAGTTTATACGTGTTGATTTGTGTTCATCTGACTGCATGATTTGAGGAATCGTTTCAGCCTGAAGCACAGTCAGTGTGAGTCGAGTTACGAGCCAAAGTTTACTACTCAGGGTTGGTAGTTTGTTAGCAAATAGCAGTAAATGGGCGGGTGCTTTGTGTGTGAGTGTGTGTGTGTGTGTGTGTGAGTGTGTGTGTGTGTGTGAGTGTGTGTGGGATTGATGAAGAGCAAACAGATCATTACATTCAGTCAGTGTCTTTGTGCTAGTGTTTACCTCCGTCGACTAATGAGCCCATCCTGCGTCTTCATAGACCATCATGCACTCCCACACGCAGAAGGGACCGAGCCGCCACATGTCCGTAATAATGATCAGCAGTGGGTTTTTCATGTGAGAAAAAGCATTTGGCAAAAGCAGTTTGAACCGTGAGCACAAGAGACCCTCATCATCCTCTGCTCTGTGAAGAAGCAGCATGAGTCAATATCAAAGAGTCTCCGTGACCTTTTTAAGAACATGAAAGCTTTTTGTTTATTTCTTTATAACTGACGCCCACCTGCGTGCACGCGTGTGCGAGCGATAACACTGGCACAGAAGCCTCGTGCAACGCTCACTCCCCCTCAACGCTGTCGAAATGCCTCCCTAACAAACAAACAAACACCCACAACACACACACTGATGGATACACTTCTGCTCACCTGCCTCCAAACGCTCTGACCTCTTATTCAGAGCGAGGGCAATCCTCTGGAGGAACTACAACACGGTCAAAAGAAATCATACGGTTAGGAAACATAATAATAGCTCAGTTGTTTCTCCAAGACTGCAGTGGAATTAAACAGGGACCGTTTCTCACATGTGTCTCATCTGGAGCACTGGTTCACAACCAGCGGCTGAAACTGATTGAAAAAGACAAAACCAGTTGACAGAGAAGGTTGAGAAGCACAACTCTATAGATTCCCAAGAGATCTCGACAATGTCTCAATGTGCGTGCAGGAAAACTCTTCACTGGTGTGTAGGAGAAACAGTTGAGAATTCATTCGTGATCTTTCTGTCGTTGACGATCGCTTACAGGATTGTACGTGAGACCACACACACATCTTTCTGACAGACTATACGGGACACAACTTAAATAAATAAATAATTTAGTCTATTACAAAATTGTTACATTTATTTTTTATATTAGTTAATATTTATTTATTTGTTTAATTGATTATATATTTATACATGTAATGACATTTATTTTGATTAATATTATTTTATTTTATTAGATATTTATTCATTATTTATTTTTAATATATATTTATTTATTTAATTTATTAAATATTCATTTCTTTATTTTATTAAACATTTATGTGTATTTTTAAATACTTATTTAGTTGGTTTGTTAAATCATTATGTATTTATATAATTTATTTATTAACTATTTAATTTTTTGTTAAATATCTATTTGGTTGAATTGTTTATTTATTTAATTGATTATATATTTATTTTGAAATTTAATAATTATTTATTTATTAGTAAGTATTTATTTTTTATTTTATTAGATATTTACTGAATTTAAGTATTTATTTAATTATTAAATATGTATTTATTTAATTTATTTATTAGATATTTTATATTTAATTTAGTAGATTTTTATTTATTATTTATTTTTATAGTTATTTATTTAATTATTAAGTTGATATATTAAATCTTTATCTGTTTATATAATTTGTTATATATTTATTTAATATATATTATTATATATTTATATTATATATTAATTGATTAGATATTAATTTATTTAATGTATTCAATATTTAATTAAACCGTATTTTTTACATTTATTTAATTTATTAAATATTTTCGTCATATAATTTGTAATCAGGAATAGAGTCTACCAGTCCTCTTTATTTGAGAGTACCAGATAGTTTCTCAGTAATCTCAATAACACAAAACCAGTGTACAGGAGAGGCTGAGAAGCGCAGCTCTAGTCTAGAGTTTCCGTCTCAAACTGCAATCAACACATGAACTCCAACACTCCTCAATGATCTCTGCTCTCCGTATGGATTTTATAGCTCTATATTCCCACTGCATGACGACAGTGGCTCATTTGGGTCCGTTTTTATTTCTCCTGACGGAATAAACATTTGTTGATCCTTAAAAGAGACATAGCTGAGCACATCCTCTCGCATGATATTCGTATTAGTTGAGAGTGTTTGGTGAGTTTGTGCTTTAACCTGAAGCTGGCAGGTTGAAGCCCTGAGTAATTGCACTTTTCTTTCACATAATTTCTCCCCTCCTCAAACTGAAATGGTTTGACCTGCCGAAGTAAACAGGCATTAATCAAAGGCGGATGGGGAATTATCAGGGGTTGAGCCCAAGGCGTTTGAAGGGGGAGCGTGAAGCAGCGGGCCGCAAAGATGGATGCGATGGGGGCGCTGGGCTTTAGTGTCCTTGGGGAGGTGGACGGCACCAGCTGACGGGGTCACCGTGTCCACCTTGCAAAAGTGTGTCAAGGACATCATGCGAGCTACACCGCTGAATTTGTCAAAATGCAACCCGAGTGAAGATCACAGAACAAAACAAACCGCCGTACAGAGAACGTTAGAATATAGCTGCTTCCTTTCAAATTCACCTTGGAACGTCGCATAAAACATTCGTCATTTAATCACATGATCTGTTCTGTAAGCGAGTTTCTATTGTTTTCTTATTGGATAAAAAGTTATTCACCTCAATTAAGTGTTTTTATGAACATCTCTGCATTTTGATTTACTATGCAATATCCCAAAATTTGCACAACAATATGTGGATGGAAAGATGGCTATTGAAGGATCAGATTCCTGAGGAGAAATAAAAACACACAAATGAGTTGGTCATACAGTTATAGAGCTATCAAATGAACTTCTGTAAAAGTCTCCAATGAACAGAGAGAACAAAATCGGAATATATCATGGTGTAGGAGAAACAGTTGAGATTTCATTTGTGATCTTTCTGTCCTCTACGATCGGTTTTACGATTAAATATTTATTTTTATTTATTTAATTTATTATATATTTATTTAATTAATATTTATTAAATGTTTATTTATTATTACTATTTCATTTATTAGATATGTATTATTGATTTAATTTATCAGATATTTATTTATATTATAAACATTTATTTTTTATTTAATTATTAGATTACATATTATTAGATTAAATATTTATTGTTTATTTTTTAAATATTTATTTATGTAATTCATTAAATATTTAGGGTTTATTTAATTATTTAATTTATTAAATAATAATAATTATTTATTTAATATTTATCAAATATTTAATTAATTTATTAAATAATTATTATTTATTTAATTTATTAAATGAGTATTTAATTATTTAATTCATAAAATGTTTATTTCTTTCATTTATTAAATATGTGTTTATTATTTATTTATTTAATACTTATTTATTTTATTTTTAAAATATTTATTTATTTAATTTAATGAATATTTAATTATTTAATGTATTAAATATGTATGTAATTATTTAACTTATTAAATATTATCAGATGTTTATTTCTTTAATTTATTAAATATTTGTTTATTTTTCATTTATTTAATACGTCTTTAATTTATTTTTAAATATTTATTTCTTTCCTTTATTAAATATTTATATATGTATTTATTATTTATTTAATATTTATTTATCAAATGTTTATTTATCTACTTGCTTACTTCATTCCATCTGGCAGTGCAACTCCAAATGTTTTAAAGTAATAAACTCATTAAAAATGTCATCCTGGAACTGCCTGTTTCTCCGTTGCAGGTGCAGATTCATTATGAAGGCAATTAATCAGTCCTCTTGATAAGTATGTCACATTCACCAACCTAAGACTGCTGACTTCCTTCACAATTTCAAAACGCCTGTGTGTTCAACTTGACACGAAGATATATGACAACTAGTAAGAGATAATCGTGTTGCAGGCGGGTAATAGTGTTTGTAAGTGTGTCTGTACAAAAGCCACCTTCTGCCAGCCAGATGTCCGGCTGCATTTAAACACAGAAACACGGAGGTCGCACGTGTCCTTAACCTTAAGTGGCGCTCTAAAAGGTATTGATGGTTTAAAAGGGTTGAGAAGGTGATCAATATGAAGATTCATTCAGTGGGTCATTAGAGCGTCCCTGCAGTCATATTACAGCTCTTAAAGAACACACAGTGCTGCTATTAGAGAACAGACGAATAACACGGCGGCGGAGGTGAAGCCTCTCGCGAGCAGAAGCGCCGTGGGCTGGTTGCGAGCGAAGGCCTTTGTTTAAGGTTGGCAGATTGCTCTGCGGGAGAATAAGCTGTGCTGATTGCAATCAGGAAAAGATCTCAATGAAAGGTGATTGCTTATTTATTTCTGTGTGCAAATGCAATTTTTGGAACCGTGTGCATGTCCAAAATATGTCTGGACAGCAACTGCAATGGCACTGACTTTCATACATGATTGGGAATAATGAATACTGCCATTTTTTCCATATGTTTCGGATGTTAATGACATGCATGCATGAACGGCAGGAGAAACGACATTCATGCATCAGCAGCATCAGTGCCACGCCGATCCAAACTAAAGACTGATGAGCCAATCATGAATGAATTGTTCATTTGTTAATTGTTAATTGTACATGTCTGAATCTGGACTACAGTCACGTGTCGTCAAATCAACAAAACACTGAAATCAACTCTGAGCCGCCCAATCAGAGATGGAAGCTTGTTTCTGCCACTGAATAATAATGATAATAAAAAAGGTAATTGTGACTCGCTATTCTAACTTTTTTTTCAGAATCGGACTTTACAACTTGCAATTCTGAGAAAAAAGTCAGAAATGCAAGATTTAAAACTCGCAAATGCAAGAAAAAAGTCAAAATTCAGGGAAAAAAGTCAGAATTGCAAGATATAAACTAGTGATTCTGAGAAAAAAGTCAGATTTCAGAGATAAAAGTCAGAATTGTGAGACATAAAACACAATTGTGAGAAAAAAGTAAAAATTCATGGAAAAAAAGACGGAATTACAAGATATAAAACTCGCAAATGCAAGAAAAAAGTCAAAATTCAGAGAAAAAAGTCGGAACTACGAGATATAAACAAGCGATTCTGAGAAAAAAGTAAAAATTCATGGAAAAAAAGACGGAATTACAAGATATAAAACTCGCAAATGCAAGAAAAAAGTCAAAATTCAGAGAAAAAAGTCAGAATTGCAAGATATAAAACACAACTGCGAGAAAAAAGTAAAAATTCATGGAAAAAAAGACGGAATTACAAGATATAAAACTCGCAAATGCAAGAAAAAGTCAAAATTCAGAGAAAAAAGTCAATTAAAAAAAAATTGTCGGAAAAAAGTCGAAATTCAGGGAAAAAAGTCGGAACTGCAAGATATAAACTCGCAGTTGCTAGAAAATTTGTTACATTGAATTTGTTAAATTTATGAAATATTTCCGTCAAGTAATTTGTAATCAAAACAGAATACAATTTGTAATCTACCCGGCACTGTTTATATGAGAGTCCCAGTCGTTTTCTGTGCCGATTGTGGAAGAAAAATGGATTCAAACAAGCAGAGCAGAGAGTATTATACTTAATCACATTATACATAAATATTTCATAAATGAACACAAAAGGGACAGACGTGTGTGAATGGAGCTTCTGCAGCCACAGATTCCTGATCATCTGTCCTCCGTTCCCTTTCATCTCGCGTCTTCTGTGTGGAACCTGAACCTGCTCTTTCAGTCCGGTGTGCGTTTCAGTGTTGTCAAGCCGTGACATTACAAGGAGAGGGATATTAGTAGATCTGAGGTTTGAGTAACCGAAGAGGAAAGCAAATCCCACCTTATGATTAATGAGCCGGATGTCACGACGTTCTCTAATGATGATTTATGGAGATTTCTGTAGAACGCCATCGCTCTGTCATCGAGAGATCTGTCTTGAAACACAATGTTTGAAATGTGTACAGACAAATTATGCATGAATACAGTTGCGTTTCAATACGCCACATCTATGATTATGTTAGTGAGGCTGTTAACCTTGATTTCCATTCCATCATTCCTAACATGAATGTCCTGAAATAATAAACCCATTGTGAAAAATGGCATCCCGGCAGACGGCCTTACAGAGCTGGAGTTACACTTAAGAGAAAATCATCATTACATGTTGTTTTTTTCCTTCTATGCATCATTTAAACAAGACAACTGTGAAATAACCCGAAAATAACTTTTTGGCTCAATTTGCCAACGGGGTAGGAAAAAATATATATACATATATACAGGGTTGAGGAGTAACGAAATACAAGTAACTTAGTTACGTATTTAAAACACAAAATTTGAGTAACTGTATTTCATTACAGTTACATTTTAAATGGGTGGTAATCAGATTACAGTTACATCTGAAAGTATTTTAGATTACTAAAGTGATTACTTTGAATTTTAATGTCATTTAAACAGCAATTGGTGATTCTCTGACTCTGACAGTCTGAAAAAGCAGAGTTAAGTTTCATCAACTTTTTAATACTTTTAAGAGGGATCATAAAAATGTTGTTATTTTTATTTAGTACTGTCCTGAACCAGACAAAATGTCAACTTCACTGTCCTGTCATGACCTGATGATCCATGTTTTCATGTTTTGTGATAGTTGTTTGTGAGTCATTTTATAATTCACTCGTCACTGCAACTTTTTCTCACAATTTGTTTTTTTTTTCCATTTCACAATTCTGACTTCTTTTCTCAGAATTGCGAGATTTAAACTCACAATCGCAAGTTATAAAGTCAGAATTGGGAGATATAAACTTGCAATACTGACTTTTTTTCTTGCAATTGTAAATTTAGTTTGTGAGTTTATTTCTCATAATTCTGACTTTTCTCAATATTGTGAGTTTATATCTCATAATTTTGATTTTTCTCAATATTGCGAGTTTATATCTCATAATTATGACTTTATAACTCACAACTGCAACTTTATATCACACAATTCTGAGGGAAAAAGTTCCACACTTAGTATTCCAAAGTATCCTAAAGTATTTAGATTAAGTTACTAAACTTGAGTAATGTAACGAAATACGTGGAGGACATGTATGTGTATATATACATACTGGCAGTACAACTCCAAGTGTTCTGGAATGAACAGATTGTGAAAATGTCATCCTGAGAGGATCTTACGCAGCTGGAATGTCTCTATACGTCCAGGTTCTTGTTGCAGGGATCTACAGGTAAGAGCAACACAAACACAGCAGCACAAAGAGGAAACCAGACACGACATGCTTTAAGCAATCAATAACAGAGCCTCTGTAAGCATCTCTCTCTTTCCCAGCCTTTCCCGACCTGATCATGTGCTGCTCTTGAAGTAAGGACGGGATTATTTTCAAGTAACTCTAGACCGCCGCCCATCAGCCTCCATCTGATAACACGGGACGTTTCCCAGGGAGCGTCTGGCGTGAGGGGGACTGACCCGAGGGCAGCGCGTCCACTGCATTTCAACACGTTCTCTTCATCGGCATATCAGCATGTGATCTCACGAGGACACATGCACACGGAGACAGCGGCACGTGTCTGGATCGGTGAAATCAAGACTGCTCAAGCTGGACATTATTACTGCAGGTTACCTGAGAAAGAGTTTCAGTCAAATCAGCCTGATTTACAGCACTGGGAGAAAAAAAACCTTGTTTTCCAGTCTAAACATTCTTAAACCAAGATACATTTACTGGAGAAAAAAAAATTATATGAGATATTAACTCTTATTTTCTGAGAAACTGACCACAATGAAAGAAACGAGTTTATGCATAAAATAAAAACTTATAATTTTGATGATTTTTTCAAAAAACAAATTTTAAGTCATGTATCTTAATGATAGATAGATGAACCTCTAATGAATTCTCTAATGAACCTTTCCGTGAACAGTTCTAAAAAGACACAATTTTTTAAAGTCTAAAAATAATCTATAGAACCTTTTTCCACTAGAAAGAATCTTTTGTGGAATGGAATGTTAAAGGTTCTTCATGGAGGCATCGATGCCAATACAGAAGCTTTATTTTTCAGAGAGTGTAACGTGACCCGGACGTGTTCTCGACAGGTTTGGTGAGATCCACCCATGCCAGCAGTGACCTGTTTATCTCATTAATAGATGTTCGCTCCAGGGCAACAAAATGCAAAGCAAGCAGGAAAAATGAGAATCAAAACTATTCCCCCTTTAACTGTCTCCAGAGAGTCTCGTATCCTCCAGACATCAGTCAAGGAGAACACATCAGCAAATTAACAGCAATGTTACTCGCATATAACCCGCAATAACACACTCAAATATCTGTGAAGGATGAAGGACGAGCGGCAGGCCTTGAGAAGCAGCTCTTTTTAAAAAAAGTGTGTAAACAAGAGCAACAACAACGAGGGGGAAAAAATCATTCTGTCCCGGAAACCTATTTTCACTGAACCAAAAGCCAAATGATTGAGATGAAGCACCACAGTAAATATCCAATAAACGCACCCCGAGAGCTGCTAATGTAGATTACTGAAACAAAAACACCGGGAATCGATGCCTGACGATTGCCCAAGGAGCAGACAGCACACGAGACCTGCGCAAACACAAAAACAAAAGAGTGCTTTAATTCCGCTTTTGTTCTTTGTAAATCCAGACTCTCCGCTGACCTCCTGCTGAGAGCGGCTGGAAACGCTGGGACGGGGGTTCGAACGCGCTCCTCGGATCCAGATATCAGGGACCCCTGCGCTGTTTCTGCCCGGGGTGACGGCAGCGCTCGCGGGGGCTTCTTTAGTACCAACAGCGACCCTTTTACCCCAGACTGAACCTGCAGTGAACAACTGCAAATGATAAAAAACACGTGTGTATGAATCAACATGAACTGAGCTGAATAATGACACTGCTGTCTTCTGAATTTACACCCCATATTTGATTAAGTTTGCATCATTTATTTGCCTGGTTATTTTAAAATTGTTGTTTTGAAACTATCAGTATTGTATGAAGCGCTTTAGAAATGAATAAACTTGACTTGTATGACTTTAAATTAAAATGCATCTATGGGCTGTCAACCTCTGAACTGTTTTCAAACAGGTTTCCAGGTCTGTCAGTCAAGCAGAAAGCCCCGCCTCAAACTCAAGCCACAAATCAGAATGTTGGGCAGCTCAAACAAACACAACAGTGTTCTAAAAGTGTTACAGTGTTTCACACTTCAGGAATCAAACTACCGATGACTGACTCTGAACTTTAAACTGACGCACTGCAGACTCTCTGAACATCTTAAACATCACCTTAAAAGCTGAAGAACACTGTCAAGCTGTTGTGTTGACCCAAATATTAACATGAAAACACACTCACAGATAATGAAAGGGGAATCAACGTGACGTTGGCGTTTTGCAGTGGAGCATCTTATCTTTCTGAGCTGTTTTCTGCTGCAGTGGACAGAAGAAATCAAAGAGAATCACTCCAAACGAAACAGTAAAGGATTTAACGCTCATATGTGGAACAGTGTATGTATATAATTACACACACATACATATATGTATATATAACATTAAGCATCTACCTATATATATATATATATATTGTGTATACAGTATATGTCTTATATATGGTACATATATATATATATATATATATATATATATGTTAACAAAACTTTAAGCACATATATAATAATATTATGTATACAGTGTATATGTATGTATATAGGGTATGTGTATATATGTATAATGTATACAGCATATTATATATACATATCCATTATACATATATATTATATATAGTGTATGTATATACATACATACATAGACTATATATATATATATATATATATATATATATACTGTATATGCATACATGTATGCAAAGATTATTAAAAATTATTTTAATAGTTTTGATTTCAGGAAATCGGATCATTCAGTAAGTGCTCAGTTCAGTTCAGTAAAGGATTCATTAAAAGAATCAGTTGTTGGTTGTTCGTGAATCAGCTACACTGAACACAGTCTATGTTTTCTATATTCACTAAAAAAGGCTGGTAAGAATTATTTGTTGGTGAATTGATCTATGCTGGTTGCATTGTGTGTAACCCACGAAGACATCTGAATAAAAAGGTTTCTTGTTGTTTTTTTTCTCTTACGATCACAGACTAAATGACATTTTGTGTGTGTGTGTGAAATGGAAACTAAACTAAAAAGTCTCTAATTTGTGCTCGACCATGAAGCAAATAAACACATTTTCTGTTTGTATCTTCTGTGCAGTCATTTCTCTCTGTCTCTGTAAGCTTCTGAATGCTTTTCTATGAGTGCAGAAGAAAGAGCTTCTCTAAGCCTGCGAAATGAAAAGCTACTTGAGCGATTGAGCGCGAGGGGAAGGGGGAGGTTGATTATATTTTGAAAAAATGTTTATTTCAGCCATGCATCATTAAATGCAACCGCTAACAGCACAGGGATTTTTATCCACAACTCAGATGGAAACAATTGAAGTCGTGTATGACGGTGGACTCCATCAATAAACAGCACAGTCTCGAACCCCTGCTGTTCTCAGTCCATAATTATTACTGTTCAGATGGAAGTAGAAACTGTACAAAAGATTTTTTCCTGTTTATCAAACAGTGACCTAGTTTCAATCTAGTTTAAAGTAAACCCCTCATACATAGAAACTATTTCACTTAATATTTGGAAGTTACTCATTTCTTCTGCAAGTCCTGATCCTGTGATGTGGATCATGTCCCACGCCTCTCGTGACGAGCGGCAGAAGTCGTCCTGTAGCTACAATGCAAATATTGTTCATCTCAGTTTCATTGACATTGTTGCTGCACTTAAGAGCCGTCATTCGATCTCCTGCGAAGCAAAAGGGTTTCAACCTCGGCTGGAGGGGCGGTTTACTGCACTTCAGTATTACAGAGCCCAGAGCCCCGGGTGATTTAGATAGGGTTCCTTTACCCAGAGGTGTAAAATTCAAAACCGCATTTATTACAGTGAAAAACACTTTTCTTTCGACATCTGCTCACTTAAAGTTAATTATAGCGCCCCTCCTCTGTGCTGCCATTATGAGGCTTAAGATTCCCGATTCCTGCAGTCCACAGAGCAGACGTGAACAATAGAGGGGCTGCTGTTGGAGAGGAACTATAAAAACTGATAAGGTTTCGTCACTGTCCTGTGAGAAACTCTCCAAAAGATTCACAAAATATAAAGGTTTTAAAGAATTTTTGGAAAATGATTTAATATGTTCCTTAAAGTTCACTCATAATGTTCATAAAGTTGTTTGAACAAAAAAAGACAACAAATAGACAACATGAAAACATTACCCATAGAAAACCATCATTTACAGACAAATCATTATGATATCGTTTATTTACTGTTAGCTGCTGTTCTTTGTGAACTCTCCTTTGCCTCGTTTACAGAACAATCTGCAGTCATATAAACATACAAACATATAAACATATAATCCTGTGACATGATCCCGAACGCCATTAAAATATACCATCCAATTGTTTCTGACGCTGCGATCCTTCTGATCTCTGTACAGACACTCAAACAAGCTGTTTAAACTGGACGCGTCAAAGTGAACGTTCTTTCACTCTGGGTGGGGCCTATTGTGGGATGATGGGCGGGGTCTATGATGTGATGATGGGTGGGGCCTATGGTGTGATGATGGGAGGGGCCTATATTTTGATGATGGGCGGTGCCTATTGTGTGATGATGGGCGGGGCCTATGGTGTAATGATGGGCGGCGCCTATTGTGGGGCGATGGGCAGGGCCTATGGTGTGATAATGGACGGTGCCTATTGTGTGATGATGGGCGGGGCCTATGGTGTAATGATGGGCGGCGCCTAATGTGGGGCGATGGGCAGGGCCTATGGTGTGATGATGGGTGGGGCCTATTGTGTGACGATGGGAGGGGCCTATGTTTTGATGATGGGCGGTGCCTATTGTGTGATGATGGGCGGGGCCTATGGTGTAATGATGGGCGGTGCCTATTGTGGGGCGATGGGCAGGGCCTATGGTGTGATAATGGGTGGGCCCTATTGTGTGACGATAGGCTGGGCCTATGTTTTGATGATGGGCGGTGCCTATTGTGTGATGATGGGCAGGGCCTATGGTGTGATAATGGGTGGGGCCTATTGTGTGACGATGGGAGGGGCCTATGTTTTGATGATGGACGGTGCCTATTGTGTGATGATGGGCGGGGCCTATGGTGTAATGATGGGCGGCGCCTAATGTGGGGCGATGGGCAGGGCCTATGGTGTGATGATGGGTGGGGCCTATTGTGTGACGATGGGAGGTGCCTATGTTTTGATGATGGGCGGTGCCTATTGTGTGATGATGGGCGGAGCCTATGGTGTAATGATGGGCGGTGCCTATTGCGGGGCGATGGGCAGGGCCTATGGTGTGATAATGGGTGGGGCCTATTGTGTGACAATGGGAGGGGCCTATGTTTTGATGATGGGCGGGGCCTATGGTGTAACGATGGGCGGCGCCTATTGTGGGGCGATGGGCAGGGCCTATGGTGTGATAATGGGTGGGCCCTATTGTGTGACGATAGGCTGGGCCTATGTTTTGATGATGGGCGGTGCCTATTGTGTGATGATGGGCGGGACCTATGGTGTAATGATGGGCGGCGCCTATTGTGGGGCGATGGGCAGGGCCTATGGTGTGATGATGGGTGGGGCCTATTGTGTGACGATGGGAGGGGCCTATGTTTTGATGATGGGCGGTGCCTATTGTGTGATGATGGGCGGGGCCTATGGTGTAATGATGGGCGGCGCATATTGTGGGGCGATGGGCAGGGCCTATGGTGTGATAATGGGTGGGCACCTATTGTGTGACGATAGGCTGGGCCTATGTTTTGATGATGGGCAGGGCCTATGGTGTGATGATGGGTGGGGCCTATTATGTGACGATGGGCATGGCCTATGGTGTGATGATGGGCGGCACCTATTGTCTGATGACGATGGGCTTATGGTGTGATGATGTATAACTATACGTCAATATCTTGCTCTGGAGGCAGGAATATGCAAATGTATTTGCCCATGTGAAGTCACAGATCACCCAATTTCAAAATGAGATTAAATAAATTATTTGTTTATAATGGAGAAGACATTTTAAGCTCTGAAACTTGCAGGATGTTTTAATGGTATAAAGTGTGATTGTGATTGAAAATGTGATTTCTCATGTTATGAGCCCTTTAAGAAAAGTGCGACACTTTGATTTGAGAGTTTTATGTGAGTGAGAATTTAGATGAAGATTCTTGAAACAATTTTCATCAGCTGAATTTACTGAAGCACTCTTTTAAAACAAACCTTAGTGTGTGTGTGTGTGTGTAGTCCTGCAGCATTTCAATGATTCCTTAAATCATGTGTTGTTGAGGAGAGAGCCCTAGAGTTTTCTAAGTGATCAGATGCACCATTTTCACCCGCTAGACCAGAAAACAGCTGAAAAAAATCCCACTGATGAACAAAGAACCCAAGCAGGGTACTTTAGCAACCACTCAGAACACCCTAGCAACAAACCAGAGTACCTTAGCGACCACTCAAAACACCCTAGCAACAAACCAGAGTACCTTAGCGACCACTCAGAACCTTAGCGACCACTCAGAACACCCTAGCAACAAGCCAGAGTACCTTAGCGACCACTCGGAACACCCTAGCAACAAACCAGAGTACCTTAGCGACCACTCAGAACACCCTAGCAACAAACCAGAGTACCTTAGCGACCACTCAGAACACCCTAGCAACAAATCCTAACAACCATACTAATTACCCTACCAACTATGCAAATACCCTAGCAACTACCTAGAAAACCCTAACAACCACCCAGTGTACCACTCAAAACACCCTAGCAACAAACCTGAGTTCTCTAGCAACCAACCAGAGTACCCTAGCAACTATGCAGATCACCCTAGCAACCACTCAAAGGGGTAATAGCACTTGTAACTGCATCTTGACATTTTCTAAATGAACGTGAAAAGAGAGATCTCAACACTGATATTTAACTTGCGTTTAGTTAAATATTGCCGTTCTAATCTCTCATACTGCATTCATCACACTCCAGCAGAAATGTGACGATATTACTTTTTGCATTCTTTGATGTAAATTCAGCCATTGTGAGTTTATATCCAGAGCTCCTGTCTGTGGAATTTCCAGATGGAATCACAGTAATTGACACGGAGCAAAAGCTGGATTTGTGTCCCCAGGGAGGAGAGAGTGAGGGCTTTGGGTTAAAGTCTGGTTTTAAACAGGACTTATGAAGTGGAGGAGGGGGTTTGCAGACGAACCCTCAGGTGAGTTCTACGGGGAAGCTGCTCGGAGCAACCGAAGGTTCAGATGCCGGAGAAAGGGAAACACATGTCAGCAGTGTGAATCTATGAATCATCTCGCAGGAGAACAGTAGCTGCAGTTCAACCGCCGAACACCGTAATTATGCGGCACTTCAAGCAGTGACGATGGGAATTTTCTGATGATTCATTAGCTGGAGAACAAAACCGGCCTGAACCTGCACGTCCACCTCGCTCTGTCAACAGAGCCGCTGCGACTTGCCCTGTAAGTCATTTCATGTAATTTTGTGGTAATCCTAGAAGGCTGAACAGAGCATTTTTCTCTTGTGGTTAAAGGTGTAATGGTCCCATCAGTCTGAAAGCACTCAATTTTCATTCCATCTTCGAACACCTGGAGTGTGTCTTTGCGAAGGGCATCACTTGTGCGAACAATAGGGAGTGTGTCAACAACCTTTCACAGACACGGCATATTTATATCTGTTTCAGAGCAACAAAGTCATACTGGTATTTTTCTGGATGGTCTTGAGCTGGCGAAAGCTATCAGATGTTCCTGACGGAAAGCTTCGCATATGACACAAAACTCTCCACATGGTCACAGCTAGAAGAACACATTATGTAAGGAATAATTGACCACAGGCCGTTGAATCATTATGTTGCCTTTGCAAAGCCAAATTTTTAAATTTTAAACAGTATCTCCACCTAGGGCTTTCAAGCTACAACCACCAAACTTGTCTCAGACCTTCAGACGGTTCTGACTCAGTATATCTATCTCAGTGTCTCTTTTCTGACTGATCGGACTTTTGAACTTATAAGACTTATAGTGTATTTAAGATAGCTATCGCTAGTAAAGCTTGACAACTATCCTAGGACAACATGCTAGCAATGTGCTAAATCATGTTAACAATGCGCTAATTCACACTAGCAACATGTTAAAACATGCTAGTAACATGCTAACCATGCTGACAATATTTTAAATACTAACAACGTTAGAAAACATGCTAATGATGCAAATGAAATGTTAGCAATATGCAAATGATCTTAGCAACATGTTAGCAACATGCTAATCATGCTGACAAAATGTTGTGTCAGCAACATGTTAAAACATGCTAGTAACATGCTAACCATGCTGACAATATTTTAAATAATGCTAACAACATTAGAAAACATGCTAATGATGCAAATGAAATGTTAGCAATATGCTAATGATCTTAGCAACATGTTAACAACATGCTAATCATGCTGACACAATGTTGTGTCAGCAACATGTTAAAACATGCTAGTAACATGCTAACCATGCTGACAATATTTTAAATAATACTAACAACGTTAGAAAACATGCTAATGATGCAAATGAAATGTTAGCAATATGCTAATGATCTTAGCAACATGTTAGCAACATGCTAATCATGCTGACAAAATGTTGTGTCAGCAATGTGTTAAAACATGCTAGAAAACATGCTAAATTATGTTAGCAACATGCTAATCGTCCTAGCAACATAATTCATGCCATCAACATGTTAAATCATGTTAGCAATGCTAATTCATGCTAACAAAAACATGCTAGAAAAATGCTAATCATGCTGACAACATGCTAGCTAATGATACAAATGAAATGTTAGCAATATGCTAATGATCTTAGCAACGTGTTAGCAACATGATAATCAGGCTGACAAAATGTTGTGTCAGCAATGCGTTAAAACATGCTAGAAAACATGTTAAATGATGTTAGCAATGCTAAACATGCTATAAAATGCTAATCATGCTGACAACATGCTAGCAACATGTTAAATAATGCTAGCAATGTTAAAAAATAATAGTAACGTGCTAATCGTGCTGACATGTTAAAACACACTAACAACATGTTAAATCATGCTAGCTGCATTAGCAAACATGCAAACGATGCCAGCAACATGTTATCAACATCCTAATGATCTTAGCAACATGACAACAATATGCTAATCATGCTGACAAAATGTTAAAACACGTGTTATTAGCATGCTAATCATGTTAACACCATAATTCTTGCTATCAGCATGTTAAATCATTCTACCAACATGCTAAATCATGCTAGCAATGTTAACAAATATGCGAACGATAATAGCGATATGTTAGCAGCATGCTAATGATATTAACAACATGCTAGAAACATGCTAATGATGCTGACAAAATGTTAAAACATGCTAGCAAACATGCTAGATTATGTAAGCAGCATGCTAATCAAGCTATCAACATGTTAAATCATGCTACGAACATGCCAATTCATGCTAGCGATGAGCTTTTAAGTTATTTCAATTCAAACTTCCAGATAGACTTTCTCAAGCCAACATCAAAGTTATAACGCAGCCATGACGCGAAGTGATGTGCATTATTTTCTAATAATTAAATGGAGCACAGTTAATTATTCCACTTACACTACAGTTACCACACCTCAAGACATTGTTCAGATGCTGTATGTCTTCATTTTGAGGCAAAAAAAGTAATACAGAACTGTCAGACCGTCCCAGAAATACTTTAGCCGTACATTTCCCTGAAAATAACAGCATACCTCAGAATCAGATTCAAGCATTCAACAGTATAAATATATCTATTATAGTGTTCCATCTATATCTTGTTGTTATTTTCCAATCAAAGAGCTCTTAAATCAACAGAAATTCACAACCCATTTCGCAAAATTGTCACACTTTCTGACCAATATACATCCAGACACCAGATGGGTTGAGGCATCACTGTGGTGCATATTGTTCTCACATAGAGGACAGAGGATGATGGGAAAACTATCGAGCGGCATTAACTGCGAGCTCCTGGCTGCATGGAAGCACGGAGAGAATATTATGATGTTTACTGTAATGCCTGCCACCGTTCATATTCCATATCAGCGCATGCAGAGACAATCAGAGGGCTTGTGGAGCACTTCAAAGCGCGTGTGAGGAGTGTGGAGGGCGACCGCGAGCATTCGGTGTCACTCAAGATACTGTACAACCCCTCTGTAAACAACCGCAGGAAAGACACGGAGACGAGCCGCGGTTCTGGCACCATTAAAATTGAATTGTTTCCGAGGGAATGTGCATGAGGAAACGAGAGCGGAAATACCGAAAGAAAACACGTTTGATCAAAGCTAACATATACTCTGTTCTAAAACTAGCAGAGTTGCCTATCCAGGAAACATCCTAACTGAAATGAACGCTCTACATGGACTAGTTTGATGTTGCTAAGATAACACAATATGTTACTAAGCATAAAAATGCTGGGTTAAAAACAACCCAAGTTGCGTTGAAAATGGACAAACCCAGTGAATGAGTTGTTTTAACCCAGTTAACTGGCTGTTAACCCAGCGAATTTTATCCCAGTGAATGGGTTGTTTTAACTCACCGAATTGGTTGTTTTAACCCAATGTTTGGGTTGTTTTAACCCAACCGTTTGCTTTGTTTTATCCCAGCGAATGGGTTGTTTTAACTCAGCGAATTTGTTGTTTTAACCCAATGTTTGGATTGGTTTAACCCAGCGAATTGGCTGTTTTAACCCAGCGTTTAGGTTGTTTTAACCCAGCGAATTGTATCCCAGTCAATGGTTTGTTTTAACTCACTGAATTTGTTGTTTTAACCCAATGTTTGGGTTGTTTTAACCCAGCGAATTGGCTGTTTTAACCCAGCGTTTAGGTTGTTTTAACCCAGCGAATTTTGTCCCAGTGAATGGTTTGTTTTAACTCACTGAATTGGTTGTTTTAACCCAATGTTTGGGTTGTTTTAACCCAGCGAATTTTATTCCAGCAAACTGGCTGTTTTAACCCAGTGAATGGGTTGTTTAACCCTGCGAATTTTATCCCAGCAAATTGGGTTGTTTTAACCCAGTGCTTGGGTTAAATGTTTGACCCAACCTGCTGGGTAGTTTTATTTAACTCAACTATTGTTTAAAAATTACAAGTATATTTCCAAGTATATTGGAAATGAACATTTATTAATATGTTTAATAAATGTTTTTATTTCACAATAATAATAATTTTAATAACAAGTTTAATGAATAATAATAAACAATAAATGTTTATTAAACTGCTAATTAATTTTTGATTATTATTATTATTATTGCTTCTAATAATTATGTCTCTGATTTTTAATTTCCAACCAATATTGGGTTAATTTTAAGCCAGACATATAGTCATTTTTAAACAATAGTTGAGTTAAATAAAACTACCCAGCACGTTGAGCAAACATTTAACCCAACCGCTGGGTTTTAACTCAGTGTTTTTAGAGTGTATACATAAAAATATGGAATATTGTACCTCAGCAACCACTCAGAACACTCAACAGGAACTTCGGTTAATAAATACGGTCGAAGTATCGTTTATTCTCAGTTCATGGTAACTCATGTCAACAAATGAAACTTATTGTCGAGTGCTACAATTTCTCTCATTTTATTTCATTTCTCATTTACATATTGAATGAACTCTGAGTTTTGCTGGAACGCATGATAGGATCTCTTCTCTGAAATGTGGCCACAGCACGGTATCTTAAAATGCAATTATGAATATAATGTATTGTAAGTGGCTTTGGATGATAAATAAACCACTTAACTTTTGGAAGAGCCATGTTGTCTTCAAACACAGTCTAGGTAGTCAGCTCACTAGGTTCTGTTGATAAAACTGCAGTGCTGTATTATTTATTGTAATACTTCAAACATTAAATCTAGCTCTTCCACGCTCTTTTGAAAAATTAACTCTAATGTAAGCAATATTGCGGCATGCCGGTGCGATCGCAGCTGCAGGCCTCTCCGCACTGTCAGCGTGATTGACGACTCGGACGGCGCATGAATTTCAAATCCCGGGTGAACACGAGGGCCAGGGAGCGCGAGCAGGTACAGAAGTCATGAAACGGGACTGGAGATCGAGCAATTACAACTTATTGCATGCAAAGCAGAGGTGGATGTGTTGCTCCTCACCGGAGCGTGACGCTGCTGGATCGGCCCTCGAACAGACTCCTCGAGTCAATTACGTGCCGAATGTAAATCCGCCGGGTCTCGAGCCGGTTCAGACGCTGGCGTCAACCCAGCCATGTCTGACTCTCCTCAGCATCAACAAACTCTTCTATTATGCATCTGCTTTCATTTTCTTTTTGTTCTGAAACCTGCTGGAGACGGAATGAGTAAGTGTGACGGCCTCCGCTTACAATCAACAACTACAACACGAGCTCAATTCATTCAGATTCTGGCAATGAGAGCGCTGGCACAAATGAGCCAGTGTGCATCACACACAAACAATAATGCTTATCCTACACAGAAAAGGCAATAATATAGAATTACACATTACAAAGCGCTCATATTCACAGAAAGCGCAGGAAGTGTGTCAAAATGAGCTACAACTGTAATAACGGCGGTGTAATATCAAACAATAGAGCTGAGCTAGAGGAGGTTTACAGGTTTCATGCATTAGCGCTGCTGAAGTGTCTGTAGTGTGAAGCACATATGTTTCTCACAGTGATTGCACTGCTCATATCAATTACACTCTTTGCCCCCTGGTAAAATCAAAAACTCTCCTTGACAAATTCTTTGAAAGCTCCAGATTGCCTGTAGATGATGAGATGCACCGCACCGCATTAACAGATGGCCACGATGTGATGCGCGTTTGAACTAAACGAACTTCATGATGCACATAATGTATATGAATACATGACTGTATACTGTATATACATGTGAAACACTACAGACTACAGATAGATAGACAGATAATGAGAAATAAAAGAGAAATAAAGAAAAATAAATAAATTATTAGTAAATAGAAACAAGTAAATAAATAAATTAGACATAAGATAAATCAATAAATTATGAGTAAATAGAAATAAAAATGAACCAATTAATAAAGTTAAATAAATAAATATAAATAATCAATCAATCAATAAATACATAAAGATAAATAAATATGTAAATAAATAAATCCGAAATAAAGAGAGATAATTGATGAATAAAAAACATGTAAGCAAATAAAATAAATAAAAAATAAATACATATAAATAAATAAATAATGAAAAATAAATAAGTAAATAAACAAATGAGAAATGAAGAGAAATAAATAAATAGAAATAAGATAAATCCGTAAATTATTAGTAAATAGAAATTAAAACAAACAAATGAATAAAGTTAAATACATAATTATAAATAAATATATTCAATCAATGCATAAAGAGAAATAAATATGTAAATAAATAAATGAGAAATAAAAATGAAAAAATAAATAATGAATAAACAAATACAGACATAAAGAGAAATAAAAGTAAATAAATAATAAGTGAATAAATAAATAAATATATAAATATAAATAATCAATAAATCAAAATAAATAAATACGTACAAATAAAGAGAGATAAATGATGAATATATAAATATGCAAACAAATAAAATAAAAATAAATATATAAATGAGAAATAACTATGTAAATAAATAAAAAAGTGAAATAAAGAGAAAGAAAGAAATAAACAGTAGACAAATAGACCTATACACAAATAAACAATAAAAACGAACAAACCTAGAGTTTTAAATTTTATGAAGAAAATGAGTGGGTTGTGTTAACGCTAAACTCACCATCATGATGCTATGAGTTTTGTGGGTGGTTGCCAGGGTGTTGCTATGCAACTGGGTATTTTGGGTGGTTGCTAGGAGGTTTCTAGATGGCCTCTGTGACATTCTGGCCTGTATGACTCGGGTCAAGGTGAATGATAGAGTTTCACGAAAAGTATGATTTAATATTTAGTGGGGAGAACACCACTAACAAATAAATAATTTTGAAATAATTCCCTTTCCTAAACACCAGTAAGATGTGCTGCCTGTTTGACTGTTCGAACAAGCGAAAACAAGCAAAACCTCTGAGACACACACAGTCCCTGTTCAGATCACACGTGAAGTCATTCAGAGTTTCAGGACACGTTTAGTTCAACCTGTTGCAGATGTGCCACAGCGACATGTCACAATTACCCAGCAGGCTTTTCCGGCGCTGCGTGTTTGAACACGGCCATAACTCTTTTCATAGTGACCGGTCCTGTTCTCTTCCAGAGGGCTTCAATTAAAAACAGCTGCAAGGTCCTAAAAACCAAATGAGAATAATGTCACAATCCAAAATATAATTCATTTTATCAAAGACATACAAGTTCTTATTTCTTTCAGTATTTTGCATTGAAGTACTGTCCGAGTCAGACATGAGTTTCCTGAGATTCAGCCGTTTTCCTACAACATCTCACTCATGAAGTCACGTGATCTCGTGATGCTTGTGTTTAAATGCATGAACAGCTGGACTGCCCCCTGGAGGCCTGACAGAGCACTTCTGCCGTTTGACCACAGACACATCCATCAATCCATCACAGGCACATACTCTCATATGAGGAGAGTATTGATGCTCATTCAGAATAGTGTTTATGTTGCTCCGCCAGCACTCCAATCAGACAATACTAAATATCAGCCAGATCTAAAATGTCCAGATCCATGAATAATGGATGGCAGACAGACAGCTGGTGCCCTTCACAGATGAAGTTTATAGAGATTCTGTTTCTCCAGCATTGAATCGATAGACATGCTGTTTTTATTTCACAGCAGTTCTTATAGAAAACAAAAATACGGCTGTCAAACCCGTCATGCATTGCTGATGTATCTTTTATCACTCCTTATACGGGCATGAACGAAGGGCAAATGTGTTACAAGATGCTCCGACCAAAAGCACGCAGGCTGAACCCGGCCGGTTCTCATCTATAATTCACCATTTAATTTAATCAGAAAGGCCGATCTCTGCGGAGGAAATAATGCCTCATGTCCCACACCCTAACTGAACTAATAAAGTGCATGCTGGGATACGAGAGCACTGGTCTCAACCATCAACAGGTTCAGACACCCCCCGCTGAAAAGCCGTGTACGGGTGCTTCATACTACACATTATGGAAGCTTGTTTCCAACACATAATAAAAATATTAATAAGTAGTTTTTTTCTTGAAATTCAGAGTTTTCATCTCGCAATTCCGTGTTAAAATCTTGCACTTCTGAGTTCACATCTCGCAATTTCGAGTTCACATCTCGCAATTCTGAGTTTACATCTCGCAATTCCGAGTTTACATATCGCAATTCTAAGTTCACATCTCGCAATTCTGACTTTACATCTCACAATTCCGAGTTCACATCTCACAATTCTGAGTTCACATTTCGCAATTTCGAGTTCACATCTCGCAATTTCGAGTTCACATCTCGCAATTCTGAGTTCACATCTCGCAATTCTGAGTTTACATATCGCAATTCTGAGTTCACATCTCGCAATTCTGAGTTCACATCTCGCAATTCTGACTTTACATCTCGTAATTCCGAGTTCACATCTTACAATTCTGAGTTCACATCTCGCAATTTCGAGTTCACATCTCGCAATTCTGAGTTCACATCTCGCAATTCTGAGTTTACATCTCGCAATTCTGAGTTCACATCTCGCAATTCGGACTTTACATCTCGTAATTCCGAGTTCACATCTCACAATTCTGAGTTTACATCTCGCAATTCTGAGTTCACATCTCGCAATTCTGAGTTCACATCTCGCAATTCTGAGTTCACATCTCGCAATTCGGACTTTACATCTCGTAATTCCGAGTTCACATCTCACAATTCTGAGTTTACATCTCACAATTCTGAGTTCACATCTCGCAATTCTGAGTTTATCCCTCTCAATTCGGAGAATTATAAGGCAAAAAGTCAGAATTGTGAGATACAAAAGTCACAATTACCTTTTTTTTGTTTTATTTTTTTATTTTAATACGGTGCCACAAATAAGCTTCCATATCATGCTCCACATTTAGCCCTCTTTCCACACAAATATGCTGTTGAATATTTATAGAGACATTAAACTCTTAATTGGTAATGCTTCAGAAATTGGGTACAGTATAACAATCTCGGCCAGCTCGCATGAGGCTCAGACAGCCCATAATTAGACGTGTTACTGTAAGAGCACACCGAGAGTTCAGGGCTGTTCATTAGACTCCGATGCACGCGTATCTTCGGAGCTAATTTATGAAGCACACCTTTCCGAGGATCATTTCCCTCATTCTCGGGGAAGTGTGGTAATATCCCTCCATTAAAGTGCACGGACAGCATTTCATTAGATCACATCGAGCTAAAAGAGCAGGGCAGCCTCACGAGAGGAACAAGCCTCTATGATCAGCAGGTTTTACTGATGGAGATCATCGTTATTAAGACACAAACACAGAAGATGCTTCAGCTGAGACGAATATAGCACAATGAGCTGTGATCACGCTTACATGCGTTACATCACTTCACAACAGTCATATACAAAACATAAGGCAGATTATATTGCACAATCAAACAAAAAACACGTAAAATAGTTCATCTGACTCTTATTCACTCTTACGCACTGATAAACGTCTCTAAAACACTCCAAACAATCTGAAATCACTTTAATTTGGCCGGTTCAAATATACTGGACTGAATCAATTGGATAAACACAGTAAATTAAGGTTTTTACAGTGTATACTGTGGCTCTCAAATGTTATTTGTGAACATTCATATTCAGGTTTGATGTCAGATGGCACTGGTTTGACAGATCGATGAGATGATCTGAGAGCTTCAGCAGAGGGAGGATGATTTTGTCATATTCCATTGAAAAGATGCTTTTTGTTGCTTTAACTTTTGCTGGTTTTCTCACAATTCTGACTTTTTCCTCTGAATTCTGAGCAGGATTATTATAGTTAAATGAAAATGAAACCAAAATCATAAAAAAACATTTTTGTTGCTTGAATCAAAATAAATGTTATATGATATAAAATATAAAAAACTTATTTTATTTTAGTTATTTGGCAACCGAGGCAACATTTCTCAATTCCTTTAGTTTACTGATGTACTAAAATAACTCAAACTAAGAATGTATTTAAAAAAAAAAAAAAAAAACTATAGACACATTGTATAAAAATGCTAAAAACACAAAACGAAATGAAAATGAAAACAGAAAATATAAAAATATTAATAAAAATACAATCATTAATAAAAGTATCTAATAACACTGATTCTGAATGTTTTTCTGACATGGAACAATATGAGTTCAATTATTAAAAATTCTGACTTTTGTTCTCAGAGTTGCTCATTTATCTCAATATTTTCTTCTCTTCTGTTTTTCTTCCACCATGGAATAAAAAAAAATTTAAAAAGGTAATTGCAACTCTTTATCCTTGAGTTTTTTCCAGCATTTTTGAGTTTCCATCTCGCAATTCCGAATTTACATCTCAGTAAAATCAGAAAATCATACAGGTGTTGACATGAGGCAGAATATTTTGTGATAAGTCCGTCTAAAAGACAGTTTGTTTAAGTTGCTTTAATGTTTGTTGGTTTTCCAAACTTCTAAGAGGCTCGTGCTTGAAAGTAAAATGTGTTTAAAAGAGACCAGATAATGATGTTTTACATTTCTGCTCTGACATTTCTGATTAGTTCAAGTTCCATTTTGGGGGGAAACAGGAGGCTTTGCAGTGGCAGAATGTGGAGCACTTCAAAAGTTCAACAAAACACACAGGATTCAGCGCGAGAGAGAGAGAGACTTTGTCAGAAACGATGAGTGGGATCTTTGATCTTCCTCTCTGAGCCCCGGAGGGTGACTATCGATTGTGCGGCATCAGCTCCGGGCTGTGGGAAGGAGCGCCGTCACAGCCGACGCCGAGCGACGGAGCGAGCGGATCAGGCCCGACCCCGGCACACGGGGGGATACGGCTGAGAAAGACACGAACGCAGATGGAGGAATCCGTGGAGCACGACGCTCGACTGACAACAGCTTCAGGCTGAAATTAAGAGCGTCACTGTCACTGTGAACACACGCTTGTGCGAATCAAACAAAATCTGAAAACAAACCGCGCGTTAATAATAGAAAAGCTGTTTCCCACAATGCAATGCACTTGACCTGAAACGCCCTTTCCAGTGACACATAAAGGGGTCACTAAAGGAGGAGATAAAGGAGCTCATTCCCACAAGAACATGGTCCAGATTTCACGAAAAGAAAAAGAAAAGTAAGTAAATAAAATAAAAGAATATCTCTTCTCTGATGATGAGGGCGGGGCAACCTGTCACTCACATGAGATCCAATAGCAAACGACAACCATCCAATCAAATCAAGCCCCGCCTACATTTGTTCTTGTTTGGGAAGCGTTTTTACTCAGATACGGCACAGCAGAGAAGAAAAGACTTGGAACATACTGTACATGAACTAATGAACAATACTGAGCTGCCTCTGACATACATAAACACAGACTCGATGCATTATGTTCCTCATCAGTGGTGTAAAAACAGCGGCATTCCAGCAGAGTTTCTGTCCAAAGCTCCTGAGAGCCTCGAATCCTGAAGTGTTTCTCTCTGGACGGGCTCCAGGGCTCGACGGATAAGACACCATCAGCAGAAAGACGACAAGAGCTGCATCTCGCCTCTGAATGTGGAGCAGATGGTTGGCATAATGACCAGCTTTAGAATAATGACGAAACGGCGGAAGGACTGAACCGTGACGGCCTCTGTAACGCTGAAACACAACAGGACAATTACAAGAGCTGCGACTCTACGCACGTGGATTTATGCTCGGAAACGCACATTTTCACAAATTAAGTCAACAGTGTCTGGAGAGAGATAACCTTTAGCATTCACATTCACCTCAGATACATGTTCAGTTGTGAGCCAATCGCCAGAGCTGTAGATGTCATGTGACTCCAGAGATGCAAGAAAACAAATAAACAAACAAACAAAAAAAATAAATAAATAAATCAAAATAATAAAATTAAATAAAACATAGAATAAATAAATAAATAAACACATGAAACATCACAGCAGATTCTGCCAACTGAAAACCAACTTCTGATAGAAACACATGAGCAGGTTTTCTGCTTTGATTCTGATGTTAATTGGAGCTTGAAGAAACAACCTGTCACCCCAGCAGCTCCACACTGACACCGGGTTTGGACTGAGACGAGAAACAGATTGTGTTTCAATACAAACACAGCAGCAAACACAAACCATGTGAAACCAGAGAGGAAAACGGATCGGAATCTCAATACGAGTCAATCATCATCAGCACTAGAGCTCATTTAAATGAACATCTAACCCTAATTAATACATTTCAGCATTTAATTGTCCTGCAAAAATTAAAATTTCATTCGTGAGCCTTCAAAATAAAATAAAATGAAGAATAAAATAAATTCAATAAAATAAAAATAACAACCATAAAAAACATACTAAAAAAATCCCCGAAATGTGTCACTTTCATAAGATTGCAAAATAAAATAAATAAAATAAAATACAAAATGTGCAACAAAATATACAATAAAATAAAATACCAAAAATTAAAAATTTGCCAAAACTGAAATGTCACACTTTCACACTTTTATAAGCCTCGAAATAAAATAAAATAAAAAATTAAATATACAAAATTAAACACTTTCACACTTTTATAAGCCTTCATGATAAACTAAAATAAAGTAAAATAAAACAAAAACAACAAGCCTACAAAATACACAAAAAACTGAAATGTGTCACACTTTCATAAGCCTCCAAAATAAAATAAAATAAAATGAAAAGATAAAACGGAATAACAACAATGAAAAATCAGCCTCCAGAATAAAATGAAATAAAAAAAGATATACAAAATATGCTTTAAAACACTTTATAAGCCTTTAAAATTAAATAAAGTAAGATAAAAGAAAAGAAAAACAACAACCATAAAAATCTGCCAAACTGAAATGTCACAATTTCACACTTTTATAAACCTCCAAAAATAAAATAAATTACGATATATAAAGCTAAATAAAATAAAAGCAAATAAACACTCACACAAAAGCAGAAAAAAAAAAAAACGAATCAAGAAAGAGCAGCAGATTCTTCCACAGGAATCAGATGAAGCTCAGTCAGTTCAGTGAGTCTCTTCATACAGTCTCATTCCTCCAGCCACATGTTCTCAATCTAAAACTGCCAGCATATATGATTTATCAACTCTCAAATGAGACCCGGTGGGAGCAAATCAATTAAGACAGAAGCAGACCAGTGAAGTACAAGCTAAAAAAGGTCAAAGAAAACATGACTCACTCTGTAACAGGTAATCTATAAGCGAATCCCACCATGAACAAAACAGTCACGCATGCAATCGAAAAGACTTCAAGCAGAATATCAAACTCGAAAATAAAAACTCATAATAAACGTCATCATTTACTCACTCTAATGCCACAATTTTCAATTTAATGTACAGTAAAGGATGTTTCAGGTGATAAAACACCCGAAGAGTCAAGTGTATTCGTTTAGCACTTCTCACAACACATTGTTTCACAGCAGCTTTAAAGAAAATCATGACGTTGATGTTTATAATATCTTAATATATTTTTGCCTTACAGTTGCATTTATCAGATTAGATCTGTGTGATAATACAGTTGCATTTTGAGACGTACAAGCAATCAAGCGGTTGAGATTTGCTATATGTCGCCATGCGCAATAATATATTGAAAATATTGAGTATACGGATAAACTTTATATATAGATCAAGCAATCAAGCAGTTGATGAAATCGCTTTATGTTCGACACATATATCCAATTTTATGTAAAAAACTGCGATAATATAGTTACATTTTGAAGGAAAATAAAAAATCCAGGCAAAAAATTTTGACTATTTGGCAAATTTTTGAGATTTGCTATTTAGTATATCTCACTTTACATGAATATACACGTGAATACGCAAATAAATTTATATTGTATTTTAAACTTTATATATATAAAGAGTTTGGTGATAATATAGTTACATTTTGTGACAAAATTGAGATTTGCTATATATTACATTCTTATATATCCAACTTTATATAAAGAACTGTATGATAATCTTACAATTTGCGACAAAATTAAAAAAATTGACAGTTGAGATTTGCTATGTAGATAGATATTGATATATATATATATATATATATATATATACGAACATACTGTATGTATATAAATAAATTTGGACATTCTTATATATACAACTTTATATAAAGAACTGCGATAATATGCTTACAATTTGTGATACATTTTGTGACAATTTTTTAAAAAAAATTCAAGCACTTGAGATTTGCTGTATAGTATAAATTGCTTTAGATGAACATACTCATATATAAAGAGCTGTACGATGATATAGCTACGATTTGCGACAAAAAAAGTTGCGATTTAGCATATAAATCGCTTTATGTATGCGAAAAAAGTTGGACATACGTGAAAATCAAACTTTATATAAAGAACTAAACAATAATATAGTTACAATTTGCGGCAAAATAAATAAATCGACAGATGCGATTTGCTATATAGTATATTTCGTGTACTGTATGTATACGGATACATGGACATTCTTATATATCCAACTTTATATAAAGAACTATATAGTTACAATATGACAAAATAAAAAAGCTTGACAGCTGAGATTTGCTAGTATATATATGGCTTTACGTGAGCGTAAGCGCTGTTAAACAGCCTCCCACCTGCAGTTATTCTAAGATGATCTGATAGCAGGTCTGTGGCAGAACTCGAAACAGGACTGGAATTAATCGGAGGTTTAGGAAAACCGTTTCACTCTGGCATTTGGGTTTCCAGCCCCTGAATAATGAGGATTGTAGTGGTAAAATCGTCCAGTGGGTTTCTGATGATCTCTGGCAGGCAGAAGCTGAGCGCTCTGGAAGAGACAATGATTAATGATGCAGCACAATGTAGTGGTGTAGAGAAGTTTTAACTGATGCTTGCAGTATTCACTAATGAACTGCGAGTTGGCAGATGAAGTTTTGGGGGAAATGGGTCGTGGGCATGTGTGATGAATACAGCAGAACAGATGGAGGTTTGTTATCGGCTCTTTTCTCGAGAACTGTATCCTTGGAAACCGTGTGGGCTGTGTCACATTCGAACATTCCGCTGCAGTAAACCGTTAGAAGAACAACACGCATCACTAATGTGGCCTAAACAGCAAACATGCTGGACGTGTGGCGGCGGCGGAGACTAGCAGGGTTACGAGAGTTTGGGAAATTTCACTTTATTTGTTTTGTATTTTTAATTTGTTTTCAATCTATCTATCGCTTACAGCTCAGCGACTAGCATAGGACATGCTACCAACATGTGTTTAACTGAAACAATGTGATGAACTAGCAATTGCATAGCAACACACTAGCAACCACCCAGAACATCCTAGCAACCGCATAGCAACCTGTTTGTTTGATAGACTGCATGCCAACTGTCTTCAAAACTACTCCAGGACCAGAATCAGCCTCAGACCTCAGAGGGTTAACTGTTTCAAACTTCAAGCTTTTAAATCTACTTCAATCTTAAAACTTCTTCTAACTCTTCTAAAGCTACTTTAAACTTCAAACCACAAGCTATTAAATCTACTTCAATCTTAAAACCGCTTTAAATTTCACACGTTTAAAACTACTTTAACCTTACTTCAGGATATTAAATCTACTTAAACTTAAAAATGCTTTACACTTCAAGCTTTTAAAACTACTATAAACTAAAAACCTTCAAACGTCAGGCTATTAAATCCACCTCAATCAGAAAACAGCTTTAAACTTCAAGCTTTTCAAATTAAAACCTTCAACCTTCAATACTTCAATCTTAAAACAAATTTCAAAGTTTTAAAAACTATTTTAAACTTAAGACTGCCAAACTTCAAAACTTTTAAATTTAAAATCTTAAAACTTCAGGCTATTAAATCTTCATCAATCTTAAAACTACTTTAAACTTCAAGCTTTTAAAACTAATTTAAGCTTAAAACCTTCAAACTTCAAACTTTTAAACTTAAAACCTTCAAATTTCAAGCTTTTAAAATTGCTTTATACTTAAACCTTCAAACTTCAAACTATTAAATTTAATTCAAACTTAAAACTACTTTAAACTTCAAGCTTTGTAAAACTAATTTAAACTTAAAAACCTTCAAATGTCAATTTAATAAATCTACTTCAGTCTTAAAACTGCTTTAAAATTTAAGCTTTTAAAACAACTTTAACATTAAAATCTTAAAACTTCAGGTTATTAAATCTCCTTCAATCTTAAAACTGCTTCAAACTTCAAGCATTTAATAGTTTAAACTAAAAATCTTCAAATTTCAAGCTTTTAAAACTATTTTATACTTAAAACTTTCAAACTTCAAACAATTAAATCTGCATGTTTAAGCTGTTTAAGCAACTTGCACTGACATATCTTAAAATATGTTTGCCTCAAGATGCACACCAGTAATGTTTTTTTCAAAGGCATGGTTATAAAAGCTACTTAAATATAGTGGGGTAGTCGTGGCCTAGTGGTGAGGGAGTCGGGCTTGTAATCAGAAGGTTGCTGGTTCGATTCCCATGCCGGCAGGAATTGAAAGTGGGGATTGTGAATAAACAGCACTCTCTCCACCTTTGATACCATGACTAAGGTGCCCTTGAGCAAGACACCTAACCCCTAATTGCTCCCCTTGTAAGTCGCTTTGGATAAAAGCGTCTGCTAAATGATGAAAAATGAAATGAAATGAAATAAATATCCTAATTGAACTAAGATTTAATCCTGGCTTAATCTAAGCCTTGTCTGTGAAACTGGGCCTTACAATTTAAAGCTTTTTAAATCCTTCATGCTTTTTAAAACTACCTTAAACATTCTGACTATGCTTTTCACAATCCAAGTTAGTTTGCTTTGTATTTTGGTTTGAGCTTCAATATGTTTTATCTGAGGAAAATTACTAGGTTTAGTCCACATTTTATTCCGTTTCAGCATTAGTTTTGGTTTTCGTTGCTTTCACAAAGCCAACATCTGCCTCTGCACACAACACTTTATCATGATATATACTGTTGGATACCTAAAATAGTCTACAGCTGAAAAGTAATCCCAGAATGCATTGTTGTTGACAACAAAACAAAAGAAATGCTAAACATAAATACTTCACTTTGGACTGATAGAACACTACATCTAAAACAAAAATGGAGTGATTGTAATAGTTTTGTAACAATAATGGTCAGTATTCTAGCAATGACTGACAGATTAAGTTTGCAAGAATATATTAAAAAAGTTCTGTAATGATCATCATTTCACACACATGATCAAATCCCTCACGTCACAGTATACTGACCGCTAACCCAAACCTCGTTTACATTCACGGGTAGGAGGTCAACAGATAGTTTGCATTAATATTAGATACTATTCCTTCAGATTTCATTGTCATAACGCTCGTCACAGCATCTACAGTAGCACCAGATGTTTTCTTCTTTTGCACTTTTATGGAAATGAGACTGGCCTTTTGCCATCGGAATTGTAAATGTGTTTATCCTGCTTATCAATTAGCCGCATCTCTAGTGAAGAGAGACAGGTGGGAATACAGCTGCAGACAGACAGAAAATAATACCTGCCATTACTGAGGCTAATATTCAGAAGAGTCTAACCTCACACACACACACACATCTCTCCTCTCCAATAATCCAATACAGTCGGAGAGCACTCAGGCAGAGAGCGCTGCAAACGCACAGGAAGATAAACCCATTCCATTAAAAAGACATGTTTTCCTGCATGTCGTCTCTGTCAGGACAACTAAAATAGGGAGTTGCAGTGGCCTCACTATTTATTTTCCTCTACGTAAGATCGATGGGACGCTGGCACTTTTGTGGAGCCTCAGAATTCAGTTTAAAGACGAGTCGCCCTAAGCATCTGCATTACAATACAGACGAATGATTTTCCATTACTGCTGCACTTTTATTTGCACTATGGACGTATAATTAACCAAACAGAAATGTTTAATGGATATCTCGAATCTAAAGCAGAGTCCCATTGCTCTTTGTTATCAATGAATGGGAAGTGTTTTACTTTAAACGAGCAGGAGGTTGTAATGAAGGGACGGCCAGAGAAAGACCTGAACAAATTCATCTTCACACTACTTATAAAGTGTTGCGTGGCTAAATTCTGATTGGATGAACTGCAACCAAAGTTTCTGGGAAGTAAAGTTCAACTCCTTTTAAACTAGAAAAGCAGTTTATCGAGATGAAACTGAAATGCTCGCCTGACAAAGTCTTGAAAGATGGATGGATGAATTCCTCAATTAATGGACTGATGGATGGATGGATGATTGACTGCTCGATTAATGGATGGATTGCTTGATGGATGGATGGATGATGGATAGATGAATGGATGATGGATTGCTTGATGGATGGATGGATAAGGAATGAATGATGTAGGATGGATGGATGGATGATGGTTTGCTCGAAGGATGGATGGATGGATTATTGACACTTTGATGGATGGATGATTAATTGCTCGATGGATGAATTGATGGATTGCTCAATTGATGGATGGATGAATGGATGGATGATTGATTGCTTGATGGATGATGGATGATGGATGGATGGATGGATGGAAGGATGGATGAATGGATGATGGATGGATGGATGATGAATGGATGGATGATGGATGAATGGATGATCGATTGCTTGATGGATGATGGATGGATGGATGGATGAATGGATGATGGATGATGAATGGATGATGGATGAATGGATGATGGATTGCTTGACGGATGGATGGATGATGGATGGATGAATGGATGGATGGATGATTGATTGCTTGATGGATGATGGATGGATGGATGGATGGATGAATGGATGATGGATGGATGGATGATGAATGGATGGATGATGGATGATGGATTGCTTGATGGATGATGGATGATGAATGGATGATGAATGGATGATGGATGAATGGATGATGGATTGCTTGACGGATGGATGGATGGATGATGGATGGATGGATGATTGATTGCTTGATGGATGATGGATGGATGGATGAATGGATGATGGATGGATGGATGATGAATGGATGATGGATGAATGGATGATGGATTGCTTGACGGATGGATGGATGATGGATGGATGAATGGATGGATGGATGATTGATTGCTTGATGGATGATGGATGGATGGATGGATGAATGGATGATGGATGGATGGATGATGGATGATGGATTGCTTGATGGATGGATGGATGAATGGATGATGGATGATGAATGGATGATGAATGGATGAATGGATGATGGATTGCTTGACGGATGGATGGATGGATGGATGATGGATGGATAAATGGATGGATGGATGGATGGATGGATGATTGATTGCTTGATGGATGATGGATGGATGGATGAATGGATGATGGATGGATGATGAATGGATGATGGATGAATGGATGATGGATTGCTTGACGGATGGATGGATGGATGATGGATGGATGAATGGATGATGGATGGATGGATGGATGAATGGATGATGGATTGCTTGATGATGGAAGGATGGATGGATGATGGATTGCTTGATGGATGGAAGGATGGATGGATGATGGATGGATGATGGATGGATGGATGAATGGATGGATGATGGATGGATGAATGGATGATGGATTGCTTGATGCATGGAAGGATGAATGGATGGATGGTTGAATGGATGATGGATTGCTTGATGGGTGGATGGAAGGATGTATGGAATGCTCAATGGATTGATGGATGGATAGATAGAAAGATAGATAGATCGATATATAGATTAAACAGTCTACATTTAAACTAATGAACTATATTACTTGAATGAATTATTTTTATTACATCATTAATAAGGGCAACTATTTATTGGCCAGCACATTTTCGACAGCATGTGAATATTCCCATAACACAGTCTTCCAAACTTCACTGTAGAAAAACTCACTTCTGAAAGTTATATTTCCATCATTTATTTTTACCAGAAGTCTGAATTACAGCACATCACTTCATTCCTCACTTTTATCACCTTGATTCCTCAGTGTTTAATAATGTACGGCACAGGTACAGTAACTCTCAGTGTCACACTGAATCAAGCTCTCTGCGTCTCCTTGTTTGGACCGTCAGAGAGTGAATATCCTCACAGGTGATATTAATCGCTCCTAGAAATCATTTGATATGTAGAACGAGTGGGAAATGTTCCCATACAAATGATCATGGCACTCCATCATAAAGCCATAAGCTACAATATGAGTGAGTGCATGGAGAAAATCATCAATATGCAAGTGGACCAGCACCGCAGGAACTGGACCTCTAATCCATTAGCTAATAAAACAGCATTTTGGACGAGCAGAAGCTCATTTATCACGAGTCTAGATGATTTTCACTTGTTCATCTGCTCTATTATTTATCGTCCACTCGTTCCTTCACATGCTGCCCGGATCGGTGGCAGGATTTTACCGCGATCCCTCCCAGTGGATGGGACTAAGATGACAGAGGCCTCAAACTGGAGAAAATCCACAAACTGGCTTTGTGACTAAACCAGATAATACTTTGGCCCGGATTAAACGAATTTACAGTGTGCCAATTCAATTTTTCCCTCAAGTTCGGCCACCGAGAAGTTGTGCTGCTTCTGGACTTCACTAGGATCATGAAGACAATACGAGCGCTTCTTCAGCTAGAGCTACACTACTGATCTGAAGTATGGAATAATTATCATTTTTAATGTTTTTGCAAGAGTCTCTTGCAAAGGCTACATTTATTTGATATACAGTAAAAAATAGTGAAATATTATTACAATTTAAAATAACTATTTCTTTTGTGAATACATTTTTAAATGTAATTTATTCCTGAGTAGATATGAAGACCTAGAATTCGAATTAGTTGAAATTCAAAGAAATTCAAAGCTAATTTTTAACTGCACTCCAAAACAACCCAAGTTGGGTGGAAAATGGACAAACCCAGCAGTTGGTTTACATGTTTGACCAATCTGCTGAGCAGTTTTATTGAAACCAACTATTGTCTAAAAATTACTGTATTAAAATAAACCAAATATTGGTTGGAAATTAAAAATCAGACACATAATTATTAGAGGCAACAATAATTTAATTTAATAAATGTTTATTGTTTAATTATTACTCATTAAACTTAGCTTAATAAATGTTCTTTTATTAAACATATTAATAAATGTTAGTTTTCAACCTATTTTTAGGTTCATTTTAAGCAAGAAATACAGTAATTTTTAAACAATAGTTGAGTTAAATAAAACTACCCAGAAGGTTGGATCTATCGCTATAGGTTAAAACAACCCATTCGCTGAGTTAAAACAACCCAAAGGCTTAAACAACACAACCACTGGGGTTTTAACAACCCAATCGCTGGGTTAAAACCACCCAATCACTGGGTTAAAACAACCCAACTCCTGGGTTAAACAACGCAATCGTTGGGTTAAAACAGCCCAATAGCTAGTTTAAAACAACCCATTCACTGGGTTAAAAGAACCCATTGGCTGGGTAAAAACAACCCAACCCCTGGGTTAAAACCACCCAATCACAGGGTTAAAAGAACCCATTGGCTGGGTTAAAACAACCCAACTCCTGGGTTAAACAACGCAATCACTGGGTTAAAACAACCCATTCACTGGGTTAAAAGAACCCATTGGCTGGGTTAAAACAACCCAACTCCTGGGTTAAACAACGCAATCACTGGGTTAAAACAACCCAACTCCTGGGTTAAAAGAACCCATTGGCTGGGTTAAAACAACCCAACTCCTGGGTTAAACAACGCAATCACTGGGTTAAAACAACCCAACTCCTGGGTTAAACAACGCAATCACTGGGTTAAAACAACTCATTCACTGGGTTAAAAGAACCCATTGGCTGGGTTAAAACAACCCAACTCCTGGGTTAAACAACGCAATCACTGGGTTAAAACAACCCAACTCCTGGGTTAAACAACGCAATCACTGGGTTAAAACAACCCAACTCCTGGGTTAAACAACACAATCACTGGGTTAAAACAACACAACTCCTGGGTTAAAAGAACCCATTGGCTGGGTTAAAACAACCCAACTCCTGGGTTAAACAACGCAATCACTGGGTTAAAACCACCCAATCACTGGGTTAAAAGAACCCATTGGCTGGGTTAAAACAACCCAACTCCTGGGTTAAACAACGCAATCACTGGGTTAAAACAACCCAACTCCTGGGTTAAACAACGCAATCACTGGGTTAAAACAACCCAACTCCTGGGTTAAACAACACAATCACTGGGTTAAAACAACCCAACTCCTGGGTTAAAAGAACCCATTGGCTGGGTTAAAACAACCCAACTCCTGGGTTAAACAACGCAATCACTGGGTTAAAACCACCCAATCACTGGGTTAAAAGAACCCATTGGCTGGGTTAAAACAACCCAACTCCTGGGTTAAACAACGCAATCACTGGGTTAAAACAACCCAACTCCTGGGTTAAACAATGCAATCACTGGGTTAAAACAACCCATTCACTGGGTTAAAAGAACCCATTGGCTGGGTTAAAACAACCCAACTCCTGGGTTAAACAACGCAATCACTGGGTTAAAACAACCCAACTCCTGGGTTAAACAACGCAATCACTGGGTTAAAACAACCCAACCCCTGGGTTAAAACCACCCAATCACTGGGTTAAAAGAACCCATTGGCTGGGTTAAAACAACCCAACTCCTGGGTTAAACAACGCAATCACTGGGTTAAAACAACCCAACTCCTGGGTTAAACAACGCAATCGCTGGGTTAAAACAGCCCAATAGCTAGGTTAAAACAACCCATTCACTAGGTTAAAACAACCCATTGGCTAAGTAAAAACAACCCAACCGCTGGGTTTGTTTGAATGTTGGCTTGATCAAGCCTTATTTGAATGTTACAAAATGCCACCTATAAAAAAATTTGTATTTGGTTTTCTATATTTGTTCATATTGGTAAACAAACTGTTATGGATCATAGTGGAAGAACACAGAATTCATGAGCTGTGTTGAATCTCTTTGAATTGCAGTCAGTAAATTCGTCTTCCCGTCATACAAAATTCAATTTCTGATAAACAGAATAGTAGAAACACATATATCTAATTAATTTCCACCAAGGATTTTTTCCAGCATTTTCACATGAGAACCAGTTGAGGTTTCTCGCTCTCAGATCGGACGAGCGAGTGGTCAGTGATCAGCCGGTCAGTAATGCATGTAGGCCTGTTTTACTAAAGTGCATTCATTCCTGAACAGCAGTTCACATCCTGAATCAGCTGAATAATTGCTTTGCACAGATTTGTCAGGTATAATAATGATGAAGAGATCCGATCAGCTTCATGTTTTCCATCTCTGGTCTTGAGCGCTTTTGCTCGAAGCTGTATCTTCTGTTTAAAAACATTAGCGTGTGACATTCTCTCTGCAGTCTCGCACGTGACGTGTGCGTCGTGTCAAAGTAATATAATTACTCTCGACATCCCTCCACCTCGAGAGCGGTAATGAATTTCTGACGCGGCAAAGACAAATGCCTGGATGTGGGATGATTGTCAGCTGATGTATGACGGCGCATTAAGATCCCTGCATTAGCGTGTCAGAATATATAAATGGAAATGCATTAAAGAGTCAGAAGACGCACACAGTCAGTGAGAATGAATTCACCCTGCATTTAGTAAGAAAGCGTGTTGTGCACAGACTCCCACAGCGACCGATTTCATTTGCCAAATTGTGTTCACAAAAAATCTTTGTCTCTGCAGTGAAACCGTTGTCGTAGGAGGAGCGAAGGACGCGAGATGGAGGCGCAGGAGAACAACTGTGAATGTGGCCACATATCATCAGTGGGGTCAGAAACGGTCAGCGGGAACATCAGTCACAATCACGGTCGCCTCCAATTACGCTCCCCTTGAAAAGCACCATGGGTAACGTAACATCATTTCTATCGACTGCTGCGATCTCCAGACAGACTCTCGCATTAATACAATTGATGATGACGCTTGTCATTCTTCTGCGCGAGTGTCACCTGGAGAAACTGAGCGCAGATAACACATTGCCTTTATTCTGCTATTTTATATATATATTTATTGTACTGTATTATTTGTTAATATCTATCAATTAATATTTGGAATTAGCTAAATCTTCAGTTTTCATTTAAATTTTACTTCAATTTTGTTACATGCTTTTGTCACTAAAATATTTCTAGGTAACTTTAATTTCAGCTCTCTTAATTTTAGTACATAAATGTATTTTTTTTCAGTAAATAATAATTGTTATTTTCCTTATTTATTTTACTTTTACTACTTATTTTATTTGGGTCAGTTGCTATCGCAACAATAATTTCTAATTAAGTTTTCATCAAATTGTTTCATTTTATTTCAGCTTCATTTATATTACAGTATTTGTTGATGTTTATTTATTAATATTTTAAGTTAGCTGTTAGTAGTTAGTAGTTTTAGTAATTTTATTTCAAGCTTTTGTCATTTTTAGATTTTTAAAAAAAAAATATTTCTATAAATAAGTAAGTTTTTTTTAATATATATTTATTTGTTAATAGTTTAAATTAGCTTTTATTTTTAAATGTTTATTTTTCCTTTAGGTTTTTAGAATTTATTATAAATATATATAAATTCAAATTTTAAGTTAGTTGCCATGGCAAAATTTCTATTTTACATTTAAATTTTCCATCTAATATTTATGTTTTATTTTATTTCAGCTTAATTTACTTTGTAGTATTTGTTCATAATGACTTATTAAAATTTTTAAATATTATTTTTAATTTTAAATGTTCAGTTTACATTTGAATCGTAGTTTAAATTTGAGTAATTTTGTTACATGCGTTTGCTATTATTACTTGTTTTTGTAATATTTCTATAAGGCTTTATTTCAGATTTATTTTTTAGCACCTTTATTTCAGTTAGTTACCATGGAAACATTTCTATTTTCCATTTCATCTAATATTTATGTTCAATGTTTCAGCTTCATTTCGGCTTTCAAAAATCATTTAATAACAGTTTTAGTTTAGCTAACAATAACAACACTATATCATTTTACTGTACACTGTATTTCCACAGTGTAAATAAGATGCATATGTCTGAATAAACCATAATATTCGACAGAATCAACTACATCAGGACTTTTAAGAGTCAGAACAGGTCAGAATATCTCTATACGCTCTCTAGGGTGATTTTCGACACTGTTTGATGGTGAAAAACCCTCATAATTTGCATGTTTGAGTAGATTTGGCCCTCGCTCTACAGTGCAGTTGAGTGCAGTGTATTTCACACATGATGACGTCCAGCACAAGTGAAGATCAGTCTCGCTCACACAGAACCTCAATGTAGTTTTACACCGTCCATCTGTTTAATCGCGAGCGTTTGTTCATTACTGTCCACACGACTGCGATGTTCTCGTTGTTTGAGTTCAGACTCATTAGCTGTGATTGGAGAGTTGGCCGCGTTCCTCAGAGGAGCGAGTGACATCAGTCTGATATTAATACTGAACACTGCAGATTACTCACCGAGGGCGGAATCATGATCGTGAGCAAAACATCAGGATTAATAATGTTTCAGATGAAGTAGTTTTGTGATTTATAAGCCTTTAACTCTAAAAGGAAAGTTTGTAGAGCTTCACAAAACCTCATGTGAAAGTTTAGAACAGTTTTGTAAGATTAAAGTTGAATGTTTTATAGGTGTGGATATATCTTTCAGTCCGTTCATGAAGCTTCACAGGTGTGACGTAAGCGGTGACACAGTTCAGTCATTTCAGTTCAGAACTCCACAACTGTTTTTACTCAGACTGCTTGTTTTAAATGTGTTTAAATTTGTCCCTATAAGCAAGTAGAAGATCCAGGGATGTCTGAGATACTGAGTACTTACTATATATATAGATATATAGTAAGTACTCAGTGATGAAAATTATATTTTTGATATTTGATATTATTTACACTGTGGAAATGCTGTTCAAAATACAGTGTGCAGTAAAACAATATAGTGTTGTTATTGTTTGCTAAACTAAAACTATTATTAAATGATTTTTGGAAGCTGAAACATTAAACATAAATATTAGATGAAAACTGAAATGGAAATTAAAAATGTTTCCATGGTAACTAGCTGAAATAAGAGTGCTAAAATTAAATAAGAGTGAAAAAATAAGGCTAAAAAGCCTTATAGAAATATTAAAAAAATAATAGTAAAAGCATGTAACAAAATTACTCAAATTTAAACTACAATTCAAATGCAAACCAAACATTTAAAAATAAAAAGCTATTTAAAAAAAAAAAAAAAAAATATATATATATATATATATAGTGAAATATATATGTATGTGTGTGTGTGTGTGTGTGTGTGTGTGTATGTATGTATGTATATATATATATATATATATATAGTGTTCAGTTTGGCATATACATATATGTGTGTGTGTGTATGTATATGTATATATATATATATATATATATATATATATATAGTGTTCAGTTTGGCATATACATATATGTGTGTGTGTATGTATATATATATATATACACTGGAAATGATAAGATACCTATACTTGAATGCAAGTATGTCACTTTGGAGATACAATCAGCCCAGGGCAGATATTAATTAACATTAATATTCTATATTAATCCTAACATAAACATTTATTTATGTAGGGTTGTAATAAACAAAAGTCATGTATATTCTGTATGATAATCATCTGATTTTCCTCTTATTTCAGTGACTGAAACATTCCTGCTCTGAACGGACACAGACATGAGGACGGCGGGTAATAAAACGTCATAAAGATTAATAAAATCATCAGAGAGGCCTGATAATCATCTTTGGGCCACTTATCAAAACTCCAGGGCCGCAAAATCCGATACGATCCATAATTTTTTAATGTCATTTTTTAATGTCATTAACTGGTAAGAGCTAATAATGAGCAATATATTTTTACAGCATTGTTAATGTTCATGTTTTATATCACAGTACATGAACTAATGTTACAATATTTGACCTCAAAATGTATTAGAAAATGTTGAGATGAAGAAGAGTGCTATTGATCATTATTAATTGTCCTGATTCTTACAGCACAGGATGTTTTTTCTCTGTAAATCGTCACATGAGGAAAACAGCTGTGAATGGGAAGGGCTCAGTTTGAACACGACCCTCTCCTCCGGCCCGTTAGCATTTCTGTGCAGAGAAGAGCAGCGAATGTGGGATCGCACCGACGACACGAGCGACGGGGCGTGAACGACACCCGACTGTCGCCGCAACATTTGGCCAGACGCTGGGATTCTGCAGGACGACAGCTGTAGTGCTGATACACCGCCATGAAGTTTGGAACAATTGTGATTTTTCCAAACTGCTTCATGAAGCCAGAATGTTGGATTTATGGAGTCTGATGTTCAGATTTGCAATACGCAAAACAATCTTCTGAAGTCTGCGTTACTGTAGACTCCTCACTCCTCCGGCTCAGGACTGTGGAAGCAGGTTTCGGGGCGTCCTCTCTGTCATTGGAGACGACGACCTCTCCGTTCCTCTGGCGTCAGGTCAATTATTCACCGTGAGGGAAGCACACCTGAGTCCCAAGCGGCTCTGGCTGATGTAGTGCCGGACAGCGGGGGGAAAAAAAGCTTCCCATTTCCATCGCAATGCCAGGTGATGGATTCGGCCGTGCCCGAGAGGTTCGGGTACTTCAGAGGTGACCTTCAGCACAGAGCTCTTCCCAAACCGTTCCCAGTGGAAGGATTGAAATCCGTGTCAACTTTGTTTGTTTGCTGGGAGAGATAAGTGTGACGTGAGCAGGACGCCACGGACATTTACAACACAAATGCTATCTTGATAACGTCACACACTGTTCTTCTCAGCGCCGAATAAAACAAAACACCTTTTGATATTCATTGTGTGAATTTAGAGATCTTCAGCTGATTACTTTTCAATATGAATCCAGGATCACGTGATCAGTACGCACACACACACACACACACACGCACAACATTTGCACGGTCCAATCAGACTGCTTCTGTGAACACTGAGATATAGTGCTGCAAACATATATATAGATATTTATATATATAATTGTCTATTATTGTGCTGAAATCAATGGTAAATACTAGCATGCAAAAATTTGGAATAATGTTAATGTTTTTGAAAGAAGAGATTGCATTTATTTGATCAAAAATACAGTAAAAATAGTGAAATATTATTATAATGTAAATCATCTGTTTTCTATGTGAATATATAGTAAAATATAATTTTATCCAGTGATCAAAGCTGAATTTTCAGCATCATTACTCCAGTCTTCAGTGTCACATGATCCTTCAGAAATCATTCTGATATGATGATTTGATGGCACTGAAGGCTGGAGTAATGATGCTGAACATTCAGCTTTGATCACATGATACAAATTACACTTTACTATACAGAAAACAGATATTTAACTTTGTAAAAATATTACACTATTTTTAATGTATTTTTATCAAATAAATACAACCTTGCTGAGCAGTTTCAAAAACATAAAAAAAATCTTAAATATTCCACACTTTAGTGTACATCTGACTTTGGGAAAGTAATAAAAAAACTAAATGACTTCCATAAACTGATCATGTGCATGATTCTCGCCATATTGAACTCGCGGCGATGTTCACAAAGACTCATCAGAAGAAAGAGATGTCGTGAAACATCCTACAAGGCCATTCTGACAGCGCTCCTCGTGTTAGCGTGACACATGCACTCTGATCATTGGAACGAAGCGTTTGATTGATCTTATTAACGTCCCTGTTCTATAGATTTATGCATTTTAATCACGCTTATTGATGCCGGCGGACTGCGTAACGCGTCTCGTCCTCATTACGAATGCGATAAGAGCAGTTGTTTACACGCAGGATAATTTATGACGCTTGAGAGGGGAAATGGCAACTTCCTTCATGAGCATCATTTTCGGAGCGACGGCTGCCGTGAAACAAGCATCTGCTCGTTCAGACGGCGCTTTAACAAAACAGCTTTGGATTCACTCCAAATAATCTGCTGACCGTGTGCCGGACAAACTGATGACTGCTACCAAAAGCTGCGGGACAATAACATAAAAACTCTTCTGATGCAAGAATCAGCATCTTGCTCCGGCTCATCCCTGCTGCTGGGGCGGCATGTGCAGCGCTCTAGGCGGGACGGAGAGACGAGCTGCCGGTCCTGCTGTCTCCAGACCCGTTCCAGAGCCGCACCTCCGTGTGCACTGGAGCGTACCGGAGCCGACCGGCTTTAGGATGAGAACGGGGCCCGCGCTGGGAGCTTTGGCCCCGCACCAGAGAGACAGGTGAGGGACCCGACGGGGTTTAGAAACAGGATTGTCGCCTCGTCTCCACACCGACTCCGGCTCCAACTGTTGATGTGTCTTAATAACAGCGTGTGTCAGCTGCCATCAGCGAGCGGAGCCACTGAAGTGTGCAGCTCCAGTCTGCCGCGGACGGGACCGGAACGTGCCGAGCCCCAGCGTGGAGGCTCCGTTTCTGCCATCCGGCTCTCGCTTTTGTTCAAAAATCAGGCCGGCTGACTGGCCTTTGTGTTTGCGGGAGGACGAGCCGGACGGAGGAGGTTGGCGTGACGGAGGCTGCTCCAATTTTACGCTGCAGATGCAAAATATACCCAAAAGACTCCTTCAGAGAAAGAGACACTCTTTATTTGCTCAGTTATTTCTCACTTAAAGGGAGACATTTCCTGTATAAAAAAACCCCAAAAAACAAGTGATCTTACACGGGTGCTTCAGATCTCTCATATTTGCCAAGATATTAATTAACTCTTTCCCTGCCAATGATTTTTTTTAAAGTTGCCAGCATCAGCATTTTTGATCATTTTCACATGGCCACCAGAATATGAGCAAAATTGAATAACTAAAAGTACTTACTAAGCACTTTTTTGGGTTAAAAACAACCCAAGTTGGATTAAAAATGGACAAACCCAGCGAATGGGTTATTTTAACCCAGTGGTTGGGTTAAATATTCACCCAACATGCTGGGTAGTTTTATTTAACTCAATTATTGTTTAAAAATGACTGTATTTCTTGCTTAAAATGAACCCAAAGTATGTTGGAAATTAACATTTATTAATATATTTAATAAATGAACATAATTTAATCTTTAAACAACAATCATTTATTAAATTTCTCATTAATAAATGATTATTATTGATGCCTCTCATAGTTATGTGTCTGATCTTTAATTTCCAACCTATTTTGGGTTATTTTAATCCAGACATAGAGTAATTTTTTAAACAATAGTTGAGTTAAATGAAACTGCCAAGCAGGTTGTGCAAACATTTAACCCAATCGCTGGGTTTGTCCATTTTCAACCCAACTTGGGTTGTTTTTAGCCCAGCATTTTTCAGAGTGTAGGGTTAGGGTTTGGTTTAGTTGCATATAATTATGCATACTTTATAGTTATTACCATAGTAACTACATGTAACATACGTAACAAGAACACTATAAAATGAAAGTGTTTCCACATTTTATTCTTGCTTCATGTATTTTTTTCAACACATTTTTCACGAAAAAAAAGCAACATTCTACACAAAAAGCTGAGCGAATCGCATCTTTGTCAAAGTCTTCGTCTGGACTCAGATCAAACACGGTTGGAGCAGATGGAGTCCATCAACGCCTCACAGTCTTTCCTCTTCTTAGCTTCAATGTTTCAGCCAGTAACGTTACGCAGTTTTGATTCATTTGCTGTTTAACGTTTGATCATTTGTCGGCAATGCTTCAATCGCTTGTTTCTGCTGCTTCTCCTCCTGCTTGTTTTGATCCGGAGATTCTGGACTCTTTCAGAAAGACGAATAATAGCGCCCCCCTACTGTATAACGGCGAAAACATGAATTGTTGGACAAACTCACCAATGGCAGGGAAAAAGTTAAGAGTCTCAATATGAGCTCAAATATTTCTCATCGATGATCTGAGCTGCTCTACATTCATTTTATAGCTTTTATTCCTTATACTTGAGGCTTATTTTATTTCTGAGGAATTTCAGAAATGTTGAGCTGGCTTGAAAATGATTGAGTAATTGAGTAAAGTTGGCTTGAAAATGGACAAACCCAGAGATTGAGTTGTTTTAACCCAGCGGTTGGGTTAAATGTTTGCTCAACCTGCTGGGTAGTTTTATTTAACCCAACTACTGATTAAAATGCAGTCCAGTCCATTTAAAAATGACTATATGTCTGGCTTAAAATGAACCCAAAATATTTTGAAAATTAAAAATCAGACACATAATTACTAGAGGCAACAATAATAATCAAAAGGTGAACATTTATTAATAAGTAACTTCATAAATGTTTGTTTGATTATTATTAATTAAACATATTAATAAATGTTCATTGTCAACATATTTTGGGTTCATTTTATGCAAGCAATACAGTAATTTTTAAACAATAGTCGAGTTAAGTAAAACTACCCCCAAACGCTGGGCTAAAATAACCTATTTGTAGGTTAAAAATAACCCAATTGCTGGGTTTGTCCATTTTCAACCCAACTTGGGTTGTACTGACTATAAAAACGGCCCAGAAGCTGAGTTACAGAAAAACTACCCAGCACTGGGTAAAAACATTAAAAATAACCCAATAAAATGACCCAGCAGACTGAACCTAGCATTTGGATTCAAATAAAATAATTACAACCCAGCATTTTTTGGAGTGTTGGGACGCATTTTTGTCTGTTTTAATTTCTGAGGAATTTCAGGAGAAACAAAAACGAGAGTCAAATGAGCAACGAAAGTCTCCTCTTTCTAATAGTTTAAAATGCCATCATGATTTTCAAACAGCAAAGCATTGTGGGTTAACGCTTAAGCATGTCATATCAGAAGCAGCATGAAAATGTCCCAGATCAGAGGGTTTAGGTGACCCTACATGAATATTCATAAATATGCATGAGCTCACCGAACTACACAAACAAAACAAAGCCTCTTGCTTCTTGTGTCCTCACAAAATTAAGCATTTAATCAGTTTGGCCCTTCATCACCACACCGTCACCGCGCCTGTCACAATTAATGACGTCTAATTTGAACAGCAGACGTGTGACTGATACGTCCATTAGAGGCACAATGAGCTCTTGCTCTGTGACGACATGTCAGCCATTAATCAATCGCATCAAGATCATTGTGCTGATGATCATCCCCACAGAAGTGTGAAGACATTTCTGTTCACGGGGGGAAAAATGAGCTGTGCCAAATCGCTGTGGGGCGAAATCGCGCATACTGGTACTGTCAAGATGGATGAAGGTCCCGTCAGGACCAGGGAGACACACACAGACAGATAGTTAAAGAAACAGTTCAACCACACATCAAGATTGTTATTATTTACTCACCGTCGCATCGGTCCAAACCGCCATGCTGGTATTTTCTCTCTGAAACACAAAAGCAGAAAATGTTAAAGTGCACTACCATTCAAAAGTCTCTTCTGCTCACCAAGGCCGCATTTATTTGATCAAAAATGCAGTAAAAATAGTGAAATATTATTACAATGTAAATGAACCATTTTAAATGTGAATATATAGTAAAATATAATTTATATCCAGTGATCAAAGCTGAATTTTCAGCATCATTACTCCAGTCTTCAGTGTCACATGATCCTTCAGAAATCATTCTGATATGATGATTTGATGCTCAAGAAACATTTATGATTATTATCAATGTTGAAAACAGTTCATATTTTTGTGGAAATCGAATATAAAGTCCAAAATAACAGCATTTATTTGAAATATAAACCTTTTGTAACATTATAAATTACTTTGGTGTCACTTTTGATCAATTTAATGTGCCCTCAATCAATAAAAGTATTAATTTCTTTAGAAAAAGTAGAAAAATTGTACATTGTAAAAAAAAAATGCTGGTTTAACTTAAAAAGAGTAAGAGTTAAAATTTTGAGTTAATTGAAATTAAAAATTTGAGTTATGAAGGTGATTGGTTTAATCAACAGAAACATTAAAATGTTATCTGAACTACATGAATTATTTAAGTTAATTTGACAAAAGAAATTATGTTGTGATAACAAATCATGAAAATGATTTTTTACAGTGTACTAACCCCAACCTTTTGATCGGTTGTTTAAGTCAAAAAAAAAAAAATCCAATTAAAAGAGTCAATAAGACTGTTACTAGACACAGATAAAGTTCATTATTCTCATTATTCAATCAAATTTTACGCAAGCATTCGCATTAAAACATGAGAAATGCCTTTGGTTCTCGCATGGTTCATAACTGAACATGAACATGAAACAGATCATTAGTGAATGACTTAAATTAAGGTCTGTTCCTCACACAAAGCTCAGTTGAAGGAACGAGTTACACCAAAAAAATATAAGTATACAGGGTGAGTAAATAATGACGATTATTCTTTTAATTAACAAGAGCATTTTTAACTCTCTGCTGCCTCATGTGGCGACACTCAACGGCAGCTAATTATTTCTCCATTATTAACCATGATTTCCATGCATATTTTCTCTGTGTGTTTCTGTAAAGCGCCGGGACTCATTAATCGGTTTTGGCGGGACAAAGGGACGCTTCTGCCGCTCTGCAGTGGCCGATAAAACCGAGCAAATTCACAGCCGCCGCCTGAATCCCAGCAGCCCGATCCGAGCAGAAAGGTCACAGTCACACTAATAAAGCACTCCAACCACGGCACGGCACAGAGACGCAGATCCGTTCTGAGAAATCCATCAGTAATTCAGAGACAAACAGCCATGCGGGCATCAACCCGGCTTTATCATTCATATGAGCGCAGGTCCGGCGTGTGGCCTCCTGCAGTCGAGTCTCATTAAACGGACAGATCAAGAGGAGGAGACTCTGGCCTCTTCTGCCTCCCTCTCATCCACATCCATCTGTTATGTCATGAATTCACTTTTCCTGCACAGATTTTAAAGGCACATGGAAGATAAATGAAGCCAAGAGCATTGAGAGAAACGACAGCGAGTAACAAACGGTTCGCAGTAGTGATCCTGGTCACTCAAATATAAAACAAAGTCAGTATGTTTCCAGCGTTATTTTCTGTATTTTGTCATTTTTTGTGTTATGTTGAGTTCTGAGATCCATATATATACTGCTGTGACCATATATCATCTTATATTTATACATGTTTAACATGAAAGGGAAGTTGTGCTCGTATTTTCTTCCTTGTTGTGTCGTATATCGAGTGAAACGCTTCTCAAACAAGAACAAATGTAGGGTGGGGATTGATTTTGTCTGTGGGGAATTGATTGGATGGTTGTGGTTTGGTGGATCTCATGTGAGTCAAGTCAAGTCACCTTTACTTATATAGCGCTTTTTACAATGCAAATTGTAGCAAAGCAGCTTTACATTAATAATTGGCAAATCATTTTGGCTCCCAAAGAAAATGGTGTCATTGTGCAGCTTGTTCTATATATTATTGATTCATTCCGTTGCAAAGATCAGTAGTTTTTAGTCTAGTTAATTTAGGTATATCAGCACTGGAGAAAACAGTGACGTAATCGTCCGGCTCAGCTCAGTTCACATACAACGGCGCCAATGCAGGCATACTAAAAACACTGCTGAATATCAAGCAAGTGTCCCCAACTTAAGCAAGCCAAAGGCAACAGCGACAAGAACCAAAACTCCAACAAAATCGAGAAACCAGGCTTAGTCAGGGGGCCAGTTCTGTTCTGGCCAACAGTGAACACTTGTCCGATACTTAGGCAGAGTTACAGGTCATAAATCCGATTGGAGTCGCAACAGTTAAAATATTTAATCCAGTTCCATCTAGTTTAAGATCTGTGAGTCAAGTTGCTCTGCCCTCATCATCAGAAAAGAGAATATATATGTAACTACAATTTATATTTTTGCCAGCTGGGTCACATTTGGTAGGTACGTCTTTCATACTTGTGTACTTATGCATGCAAATAGAGAAATAAAGATCTGGCTACTACTAAGACGGTTAGATGTTACTTACTTAAATGTGATGATGTAAATCTTCTAAGTGTAGATTTAGCTTCTTTAGGCTCTGAACTATCAGATTTATCATAAAGAAAAGTGAGCGATGCAAAATTGATTTACAGAAAAAATGAATAAATAAAATAATTTCATGTGCCACAGATGGCAAACATAGGTGAAAGTGAACCTTCAGACAAAATATTTAAAATGTTTGCATACGTGTTTTATGTTGAGTATCATATTTGATACATCAGGTTTTTATGACTCATTTAGTCTGATATAGTGAGAATATGGAGGAAAAAACAGCTCAGTTTATTCAGACTCAAACTAAGCAAACAAAATATGCAATTTGCTGCAGATGCTGATATTTATATGGACAAAAGGTGGAAAAAGTGAAATTCTGATGCTTGTAATGTAAATCAGTGAGATCTTTACAACAGCAGATACTTGCATAAAATGCATATAAATATACTGTACAAAAATACACCTCTAAAACATATACTGCATAAAAGTGACAACTCAGACTGGCAGAAATTTACAGCTAAAAAATATGATAGCAACATTTTAGGTTTTACAGTTTTAACTTAAATTTACAGTAAAAAAAAATATTTCATTAACTGAAATAATGTTAATTTATCAACCTAATGAAGTACTAACATCTGTATTTTTTCACTTCCAAAAAATGTAAATTTAACTGTATTTTACTGTAAAGTTACATTAATTGTAATCTATTACAGTTATTCACCGTATATAGTACGAACACTTTTTACGGAACAGATTAACAGTTTTTTACCATAGCATTTTATTGTTAAAATGTGTATGTACAAATACTACTTCTTAACCTTAAAAAAAATCACTTTCACCAACACATTATCTTAAATGGTAAAAAAAAACATGTTGAATGACTGTAGACTCATTCCTTTTCTCTATTTTTACAGGGAAAAAAACTGTAAAATATTCATCAAATTTTTATGTAAAATTTTACATTATTCTGTAAAAATACAGCATAAAAAACAAACCTTTGATGTAATACCAAAATACAAGAAATTCTATGTAAATGTAATAGTGTAAATTCAAATTACAGCAATTATTTGTAAAACAACAGGTATTTCATTGTATAATGATAAAATAGGAAAATTCTGTAAAAAAAATACATAACTGTAAAATTGCATTTATTTTTAACAGTGTATCAATATCTGCCAATATTATGTCGTAGTAAGATATTTAAATACTTAGTTTTATGATCGAAGCTTTATAGTTTAAAAACATATAATACAATAAAATGATGATTGAGAGATGAACAAATAAACCTGATGATCATATTTGGTACTCATGATTTTTCTAATAAATGATGTGTGGATAATTAAGTAAACCTGCTTCAATCCAGCTGAAATATTACTAACAATATAAAGTTATTCTTAAGTTTACTTGATAAAAATCTGTGCAGATTTCACAGCAGAAAGACACGAGCAGAAGGAGGATGTCTGTACGATTATACTAAAAGACGTTTACTTGATAAAAACTATCAATCATACGACAGAAGGACTGCAGGAGATTGTGTGCGACAGGTTTATCAGACCATGTTGATCATTCAGAGACTGTGTCAAATATAATATAGGACAATATAATCAAATAAAATATATAATATAGCAGCTATATAAGATAGCATACCACTCTAATAAAGATATGGCAGAAATAGAAAGAGAAATATAGTCGTATGCAAGTTCAAATTCATTATGTCTGTTTACACCAAGTGTAAATAGTCAACTCCACACCATTGCTGAGGTATTTTACCATATTACTTCTATTTACACTGTGTGTAAACAGCATTCATCACTATAAGCTCTCATTGATAACCCAAAACAAAATCAAATTAGCCCAAATATTTCATAAACACTAGCAGGAGAACGAATCCATGGATGTTTGTGTGGGCTGATCATATGTAATCATATATGGATGAATATGAGAGTTTCAGCTGAGTGGGCTCCAGCTGCATTATGGGATTTGTTGGTTCATGCTCTTTATGTGTCGGATGATCCTCTCTAATTAAGAAGCAGACAAATAAAACAAAGACAGGGCACATTCTAAAGGCTCGTTTAAAGGTCTTTTAATGAGTCCTTGTCCCGACATTTAGAGCGGATATCAGCGCAGGGCATGTTCTGTAAATCAAGGCTCATAAAGTTAATAATATGATTGCCGATGATACGAGGAAAGGTCAGTTCACTGCACTGCAGAAGAGACGTCCACACCTCACCTCAGCATTATTCATCTGAAATACACAGATGCAGAAGTGAGCATGTGGAACATTCGTTTAGACATAGCTTTGAGAACATTTCAACTGTGAAATTCATAAAATTCATTTCACTCAAATAGTTTACTAACCTAAGGTTAGAAACTACAGGTGAAACCCATTATTATTTTATGCACGGGTCAATTTTGTGATTTTGGGCTATTTTGATTTAGCATGTCTTCTTTTAGACTAGTGGAAAGAAAACATCCAAACTACACTTTTAAGTGTTTATTTTATTGCACTTTGTCTATTTGCGACTGTAGGTTTACATTTCAATACATTTCTTTAAAGAGTTTTTTCTCCACTTCAGCAGCACTTACATACACCAAAACTTACAGTTTTATTCCTGTCTATATTCTGAAGGATTTTATAGAGGGGTTTGTTCATATAGTGTAATTCACCTGATTTATATAGCATTTTATTTCTAAAAATATGGTGAAAATGTATACTGCCTGGTGACAGTATTTTCTGATTTATATCCAAAATCACCTCTGTAAACAAAACAAAATAAGAATTTTGAACTTGCTTTATCCAATGTTCAAAATTCTGTTCTGAAATGTATGCAAATGAGATAATGCATAATTTTCATATTTAAAAATAACATTTCATAAAAATTGTACTACAAAAAAATGTTTGCAATTCTTAATTTAATCCATCAACTAAGGCAGTACTAATATTTAACCTGGAGTGTTTTGCCTTAAAAAGTTTCTCCAGAGCTGCACGATTAATCGTTAAAAGATTGGGATCTTGATTCAAACACCCATGCGTTCTTATTCCTAAATGACAGCGATTCAGATCTGTCTATTAAACCTTCAACAAGTCCAATCACAGT